>JAHWFO010081670.1:101731-118282 GCA_023313115.1 Rhysida immarginata | reverse complement strand
TATAGTTATTAATTACAAGAAGGATACAAGAATTTCTCTGAACAAGAAGGATAACTGAAGCAGTTAGGTGTGGCAAATGTCCGGTTCCCGTACAAAATACATGGATGTGCATTATATGTGGGAATTTTTTCCAAATCCCCAAAAGACTAGATGTGCATTATATATTGAAAATTATGGTATTCATTGAAAAAAAATTATGTAGATTTAAATAATCTTCAGAATAATCTATGTGAAAAAATAGAGATCGGTTTAAATTTGAGAATATGTTTTTCCTATGGAAATGACCAAAAAAATGTTTAAATTCGACGTTGGGATTTGTTCTGGTAAATACGATATATGCGTCAATTTCCTGTAAACATGGGTTGTAATAAAATTCTTAAAAACTCATTCAGCCTTTTCAAAATTTAATAGTTGAAGAAATAAAACCAGTTAATTACATGCAATATATCTTTATCTGCTTGCATGCTGATTGGTGCATTGCTGTGCTATTGCATACAATAGGCAACATTGATCAAAAGAGCCGAGGTGGAGTTGAAGGACTTACTTCCTTATACTATGACTAAAGCCTTAAAACTTAAAATTTAAACGTTTTTTATTTGTTGCTTAAATTATGATTTTTTTTCCCTTTAGTTATATCAACACTTGTTAAAAACTTTGAATTGAAAGGAAAATTCTTGTATGCATCTGTTTATGCTAATAAGGTAAGTTAAATGATTTATTCATAGTATTTTTGTTTTTTTAACTTGCAGATGTTGATAACTACAAGTAAAAATGAACATTAAATATAATCTAGTTTGGCACATGTTATAATTGCCATTTACCAAGAAGCCCTTTAAAGCATGTTTCACTTACGTGTGAAAGCCTATCAAATTCAGGCTCTAACTGTCCTCTGCCTTACTTCCATATACCTTTTTTAAACAGTTTTTTAAATTTACCATAACTTTAGAATTATTTGTATTCACATTTGCTTAGCAACCACCATTCTTCGTTCCTCCTCTCTTAACTTAAATCAGTTTCGAGATAACCACCCTGGCAACGTCTACATTCATGTAGTAAGATTATGTAAGCTGAAATGTTCATTAGTCACTAAATAAAACATTAATAGTCTTTGTTGAAGACCCTTTGTATTTATTACATTTGAATTCCTATTACTGAATCAGGTTTTTTTAAATTTGGATAATGAATGGGCCCTTAAATAGGGGGGGTGGATCAAGGCAAAAGTGACGTTAAGCTACATGGGGGAAGGGAGGGGGTCAAAAGAGGCCAAAATGGGACCACGTGGTTTATAGACGCTTCCTAAAATTAGAGTAAAGTGCTCTCCTCAGAACACGTGACTCAACGTCACATCTTCATAAATCAGAATATAAATACGTGAAGTTACATATTCTGAGGTGAACACTTTACTCAAATTTTATCTTGATTATTTTGTAAGCTGTATTCTTAAATCTATCAAAAATTTTCTTACTTTTGATCAGAGGTTTGGTTACTGAAGGGATTCTTTAAGCTATGCTGGTTGAGGCACCGCTAATTGAGGGTCACCATTAAAAAGTGAGATGAAGAGCATCCAAACATACCATAAGTATTCTACTATAATGCGATCTCTTGTATAATGCGATCCCACTTTCAGAGCCTAAAAAAACTGTAAAAATTTTACCCTCTTGTATAATGCAGTCCCAATTTTTTTTTTTTGACTCTTTACTAACTTACAAGAAATAAATATGCAAGAATATAAAGAAAAATCTCTGTATTTTTTTACGATTTTAAAATTGCATAACCTGGATCTTTACAATGACAAAACCTTTAAAATCCCATTCATTATTGTCTGATCCTTCAAAAAGTTCCTTAATACAGTACAGACATTGGTTTATTAAAAAATAATAAAAGATTATTTAATCTTGAAGAAAGCAAGAACAATAAAGTTATAGTAGATTGCATGTACTTTTATTGTATTTTCATTTTTTGAAATTATATAGTACATATTATCTATTCATACATTAAGTACTGTAGTAAATATGCATTTGAACTTTATAAAACGTTCTTGTGTAACCTTTTATCATTGATTGTCATTAATTTCATATTCAACACAGTGGGTGCCAATGTAAATGGACACTCCTTTAGGCCTACGTTGTGGTGCCATTGTAACCTTACTGCCTGATCGTACCAGCTTACATGAAGGGCATCATTGTAACCTTAATCAGTTTGATTGGACCCCCCCCCCCCCCTTATCTCAAATCAGCATCAGAATCCAATGTAATGAATTCAAAATCTGGCTAGCTCAACACAAATGCTCAAAAGGAAAAAGATAATAAAATACACAATCAAGGACAAAGGTTGGGTTCTTTTAAAATGGCAGGCTGTGACTTATTTATTTCAATAAGCAAGGCAAGGATTAGAACTAAATAAACATCTTTTATTCAAGGTTAAAAGAATCACCACTGAGATACAAAAATTAAATAAAAAGCCTTAAATCTAAAGAAAATAAAGATGATAGATCTTATCGCAAAGAAGAAAGTTAATGTTAAATTCCCCAGGTACTATGACAAAGATAAATATGCAAAATTCAATAAATGTAAGTGAAAACGATAAATACTCAATGAGCTAATCTCAAGCTCTTCAATTGCTCTGAGGAAAGAGATAGTATTAATTAAAACTCAATTCTAAGAAAGTTCTCTCAAATTGTTCTGTATCACACCTTTTGTCATGACAACCAAAGAAATCTTAAGCATTTAAGTTCATTTCTACTTACAGTTGCATAGTTTCAGACACCTGCAGACTTGTGATCACTTTTAATCCAAATTCATGCACAAAACACCTTTTGTGTTAAACAGGCCATAAAAACATTTCACTTATCACATTGAAGCACAGAAAACACACCTGAAGATAATCCGGATCGATTAGTGAGTGAGTCCACTGGGGGTCTCAAAGTGTCCCCACTAAGTTCAACAGAAGATTTCAAATATGTAGTTGTCTTCCTCTCTCAATGTCGGGTTTCTAATTATGCCCGTCGCTTGAAGAAAATCTCGTTACCTGCTTCCATCTGCTCTGAAGAATGTCGGGGTTCCAATTTCCATATTTCTTGATTCTAATTACGAATGATGTCTCTTTAGCATATCAATGGCATCCAGGTTCCATTTGCAAACACTTAGGGATCATTTCATAAGTTCCACTTTTAAAATACTTAATCGGGAGTTTGTCCACATTTAAAATACTTAATTGGGAGTCTGTCCACATTTAAATAATTAATCGGGAGTTTGTCTATATTTAAATAATGATGAGCCTGTGCAGTCTAAAAATTGAAAAGAGAAGCCAATCTAACTACTTAACTGGCTGTGAATTCACACAGCAGCCCTTTTCGTTAACATTGTTCTCTTCCAATCTCCATAACTCCACAACAGGACTCATTTGGACTACTATTTAATTAGTCCCTCTATTACTCTATCCATGATGAGTCCGCACGAGCCCTGATTTTGGGAGGAGAGGCCACCAGATTGCTTCGACGGGCTGCGGGAGTTTCGCAGCCGCCTGGGCGCATCTCGGCTGACCTTCCCCCCTCAATCGACCAGGGCGGAGAGCCCTCAGCCTCCCCCTGTCCACTGACTCGGCAGAACACATACAAGTTTCGCTTTCCCACGAACTATTTATACTCAACACGCATCCGGTCTCCCTTTCCTATTCACATTTTATAAAATTCCAAAGTGATTAAACCCAAAAAAACAACAATGATTTCAAATACCACATGAAATCCATGACACAAACTATTTCTTAATAAATTCAATATTCCTATTCATCAAAGAATCCAATGACCAATATCGTCTATATCTATTTAAATCCCCAAAGAACGTCTCTTCCTGCCACAGCACCACCCTTCCTGCTATTTCACAATTGTGGGCTTTCGATTTATATCCAAAATTATAATCCAGAATTCTATCAACACAATAGATCCCTACTACAAAAACAATTATATGACCTGACTCCCACTGAAAATTCGGATAATACCTGCTATTATTCCTGTGACCAAGTTTCTCATAAAATGAATGCATTACTTAACACGTGATAACGTCACACTTGGACAATTACAGGGGAAGAAAACAGTGAGTGGTTGTTGAAAAGCTTTATTGGTCAAAAATTTATTTCACTTTTGACCTTTAATGTTGCAAATTTATTTAACATGATGTATATATTGTTCAGTTATTATCAATAAACTGCAACAAAAGAAGTTATAATAAATGAAAATTGATCGCAGCTAATACTAATGGTGGTGCCATCTGGTTTTCGAGAATTCACTTTTGCATTAGCTTTTGGATATGGAAAATTGAGAAAAAAAAAGAAGAATTAATGTACGATATATTGTATATACTTATAATGTACCAGTATATTAAATATTTTATGCTAGTTTCGTTTTAAATTCGTCAGATCAAAGTAAGTTTTAACCCTCCCTTCAGTTAACTTTTCGCGATGGAAAAGTGGACGGGAAGTTGAGAAGGAAAGCGAAAAGTGTACTCTTCTGGGGCTCATATTTCGGGTTCTATTAAACACAGGAAAATTTGATCAAGTGTTTTGAATAGCCCTTGGCCTAGCGACCATTTGTATTCCCATGGGAATATTCAGATATACTGTATATGAGAGAAGGACGAGACACAAAAACCCTGGAATACAATAAAAGTTATTAATTAAAAAATAAAAAATTATAAATAATAAATAAAATCAAAATAAAAAGCTGACGTTTCAGATAGAGACTATTCTTTGTCAAAGCAATGAGGATAATTCTCTAAAAGCAAAGAATAATAGAGAATTATCCTGAAGTTATGAAAGGAGTACTTAAGGACGCCTTTATATATAGTTAGCATAGGGAATATAGTAAGATGGTATTGGCTGAAATACTAGAAGAGAACAAATGGGAGGCCAGGAAATTCAGAGACATGTTGGGATAGGACAGAAAAGAGGATAAATAGGAGGTGATAAGAGGGCGGCAAAAAAAATGCATTAGGATAACACATACAGAATTAAAATGACAGAAATTACAGGGTTCCTACATTATGGAAAGTCAGGGAATGTCAGGAAAATGAAAAGTTATTAGGGAAAGTCAGGGAAGCAGGGCCATTTTCATGCATTTGTCAGGGAAATGAGTTTTTCTGGGAAATATCAGGGAAATAGATTTTACTGGAGACATTGTTATTTATCGAATAACTAGCTAACAAACTGAATACGATGGGTGATCTCAATTTAGAGACATGTCAGGGTAATTCAAAAAAAATTACGATTTTGTCACGGAAATGAGACCGTCGATGTCAGGGAATATCAGGGAAATGGGATTCAGTATTTCAGTGGGAATCCTGAAGCTAACAAACAGGTTAGGAATGATAGGGCTACGTATAAAAGAGCTACGTGTCACTGAAACAAAGGAGTATAGAAAGCCTACAAAAGCCTACGAACATAGAATAGGAAAATTGTGAAAGAACATTAAAAAGAGGAAATAACTGAAAAAAGATAAAAAGAAAGAAAAGGGCCCAGAAAGCCTACGACAAATTAGGGAATAGTTGAAGTTGTAGAGGAATGTGGGAAAGGTAATGAAGGAATACAGTAAACTCCATGTAATTCGAATTCAAACGGACCGACAAACAAATTCGAATTAGGCGATAATTCGAATTGTGCGATGTTGGTCACACTAACCTAAAAACTATGTGTTTTGGATTATGGGTAATCAGTAATCATATGTACGTGTATTGAAAAAAAAAACAATGAAAAGAAACATTTGAACTGGCTAAATTAATAATGAATAGAATAAAATAATGAATAAAATAAAAAATAATTACATACTGGCTAGATTTTAAGCTATCGAAATGAAAAACAAAGTTAATTGAGAGAGAAGATAAACCTAAAATCTGTGAAAGCTACATGTACTTGGAATTCTGAATTCTTCAAAAATATTTACGCCTGGTCACCCAGGTGTGTTGTGCTGGAGTCCTTATGATACTGAGTAGTACTGAGCACAACCCCTAATTTATCTGCTTATATGTACTTAAAGCCAATCTCGAAAGCAGATTGGCTACTGTATCCAGTCAGGCTTCTGGATAATCGGCCAATTATATTTTTACAGTAAACTCCGCATGTAGTAGCACATTGCTTGTTCAGATCAATCTGGGAATTAGTCACAAATTAATAATTTGAAATTATTTTCGGAGTAACTATGGCGTTCGAATTAGGCGATGAAAAATACATTAGTTTGTATTAAACGTACTTGATGATTGATTCGAATTGGGCGATAATTCGAATTAGAAAATTCGAATTATGCGGTATTATTTTACATTAAATGTAAAGGATTTCAAACGTTCCTTGCAATTTATACGAATTAAGCGATAATTCGAATTAGGCAGATTCGAATTACACGGAGTTTATTGTAGTGCCTTTGTTAAGGTTAATGCCATTGGGGGTGAGGGAATTAAAATTCCGAATAAGAAAAGACTCGAATTGCTTTCTTTCTTTTTTGTTATGAAAGGTATTGCGAAGAATATAAACCATTAAGGAATGACATAACCAAGTACCGGAAGGTTAAACTCAACCATTCGCGGAACTATATTTTTAAACCGCCCTATGTTAACATTGGAAGTTTCTAATGGACCATAATGATACCATTAAACCACATGCCTTTGAAATAATTTCGACCATCATTAATATTACGTTATATTCATTCATTACACATCATTCCAAGTTGTTTGATATATTACATGCTATATTTTAGCATTTAAACTTCTAATGAACCATAAGTGTTCCACTAAACCAGGTTCCTTGAAACCAATTTGGACTATCATTAATTTTACGTTATATTCCTTCATGACACATCATTCCAAGTCATTTGATATATTACATGCCATATCTTATCATTGAATACATTTGAGGGTGTCATAAGGGTCTATTAGAGCACATGTCATTGTTTCGATTTCAACCATTTTCAAAATGGTTCATTCCCAGAGCCATATTTATTAATTGGCGAAAATAGTAATTTATATCCGCTTCTATCTCGTCATTATGATTTGTTTGATATATTACTTAATATATCTCTGCATTGAAAATTGCTAGGCGGGAAAATAGAAGTGCCGTTTGTGCACGTGCCAATGAACCGATTTAGATAATATTTGTAACTGGTTCGTACCATGAACCATATTCATCGACTGACGAAAACAGATTTTGAAAATCTTTCATAGACTCGGAGGAGTTAGAGTTACAGACAGACAGACAGACAGATGGACAGACAGACACGTTTCCCCACACTGATAGCATAAAGCACCTTTCGGTACTTAATAAAGGCTAACGCCCTGCAAAGAGTGGCCAGTGGAATTAAACTGTTTAGTGACAAGGGTGTAGGGTTGCTAAGGTTGTCGAACTTATGTCTGGCGAATCTGGTACGTATGTTATTACCCGTTTCTCTGACATACTGTTTCTGGCAACCTTGCAATGTAACAGGTAAATTAGGTTGTGAGAAGTGCAGGTTAGGTTCTGGTTAATCTTGAGAGTAAAGGAGGAAGCGCTGCTGGAAACGGAGGTGGCAGGCTTAAGAAAATGGCCAATGCCACAATGTTTTTCATTGCAAGGAGAACATCCCTTAGTATTGTGCATGGTTTAGTAATAGGAGCATGGACCAGAATATCTTTAAAATCAGATGTCCGTTTAAAAGAAACTATTGGTGGTTCTGATAGAATGGTATGGAGAAAAGGAGAGTTGTCAGTAATATGTTGATGTTCCCTTAGGACATTTTTAATACTATTGAGGGTTGGATGATAAGGAAGAACTAGCGTAGGTGTTGTCATCGCTGGAGAAGGTTTGGAATTGTTGTTAGAACGAGAATTACTATGTTTATAAATAGAAGCACGCATGACAGATTTGGGGTAGCCTCTTACTTTAAGGGAGTGTGTAAGGGCATGAGCGTGGAAGTCCTTGTCAGATTGATTAGTACAATATTCTATGGATGCTAGTTAACTGACCTAAAGGGATGCTATCCTTGCAATGGCACGGATGGCAGCTGTCATAATGTAAATACTGGTGGTGTTCGGTGGGCTTCTTATAAAGATTTGTAGACAGTTTATTGTTAGTGATAGAGACGTCCAAAAAAGGAACCGTCGTGGTAGAATAATTGTGAGAAAACTTGATGGAAGGGTGGATAGAGTTAGAGTGGGTGATAAAAGATAGGAGCGAGTCTTCATTATGAGGCCAGATCAGGAAAATATCGTCAGTATACCTCAGCCAGACCAACGGCTTCAAGGGAGACGTGGAAAGTAGTTTGGCTTCCACCTCCCCCATAAAAATGTTGGCATAGTTGGGAGCGATTTTGGAGCTTCCGAAAAAGAATAGTCTCTATCCGAAATGTCAGCTTTTTATTTTGATTTTATTTATTATTTAATAACTTTCATGGGAACATTCGGATTATTGTATGTATCTGACAGTGCAGGGTCAAAGTTTAAACATTACAAGTCATACAGAGCAAAGGCATATTGAGCAAATCAATTGGTATTTTTTGCATTAGGTGATGTCTAGGGTGGGCCTTAGGGGGCTTATAAGAGTACTATTTGTTCATGGGCGGTTCCTGGGAAAATTAAAAAAAAAAAACGGAATTTTTTACAATTTTTTTTCCAGCGTCAGCTGCTTGATATATAAATAACTAAGCACAGCAAATGGCAGAAATTGTAACAGTATATCCTGTAGATATTTATCTAGAAGTGTTATTTTTCCATTTTTGAAAATCTTGATCCGTTATCGAGATACACCTCAAAAACATGGTTTTTTGGGTGTCAAAAGTACCAAATACTCCCTCTTCCACTTCTATAGTTTCTACTCATGACAAATGATTTAAATTTTTACCATACATTCTTAAGACCTTTAATTCAATTTGTCGTTTATTTTCAAAAATCATTATCCAATCCCAGTATACAGGGGTTCAAAGTTATCCTGCTTCTGCACGTAAAATCTGGTCTGAAGGGCAAAGCTACTTTAAAGTTACCCAGCGTGTAGAGACAAGCTGTAAAGTGTGAGCCTTATCGTTTCCAGGATTCTGGAATTGCGCTGATCATCACAAGGGTTCTGGGGTTGTCCAGATTGTCACAACTATTCTGGGGTGACTAGATAGGTGCAAGCATTCTGGGGACACGTTGAGTGTGGTGAGAATTCTGAGATTACAATCATCATGTGAAGGGTTCTTGAGTCACCTGCATCGTTGGAAGGGTTCTGGGGTTATTCAGATTCGTGACCCCTAGAAATTTTGTGCTGTATGCTTGTATTATAAAAAAGTATTATGTCCACGCACGGGTATTCACTTGCAGTATGGAACAATTTTTGTACCGTATCGGTCAGGATAATGAGCAGCATCTTTTATCAAAGTTTAACTGACCCAATGAATGCTGTAGCACTGAAAAGAAGGGAACCAGCAGTAAAATGCTCCCATCAGACCATAAAAAAGGCGAATATGTCCTCTATAAAAACCTCTGACAGAAAAGTGGGGAACCAGCTGCTTCAATCCTCATTCTGCCTTCCCCAGCATTCACCACCTTTAAAGAATTTGGCATGGAACATATTCGCACTTTATGCTGAAAGCAAGAGAGCATAATGGAGAGAAAAAAGAGACAGTGATAGTGTAAGAGAGAGGAGGCAGTAGGAGAGAAAGAGAGGAGCCAGGCAATGGGAGAGAAAGACAGGAGTCAGTTGCAATGGGAAAGAAAGAGAGACATATGGAGATAGTGGCAATGGGAGAGAAAGAGAGACTGATGGAGACAGTGTTCCTGTTTTCAGCTTTTATGCTCTTGCTCTCAACATAAAAAAGTACGAATATGTTCCGTGCCAAAATTTTTGAAGGTGGTGGCTGGTGAGAAAGGTAGAATGAGGATTGAGGCAGCTGGTTCCCCACTTTTCTGTCAGTCTTTAAAAGAAAAGCATATTCGCCTTTTTGTGCTCTGATAGGAGCATTTTTCCAATGATATACAGTATAATGCGTTTTATTTAATCCACCTGGAACATTTTTCCACCTGGGGCTTTCACTGAAACACAACTTCTGTGAAGTTAAGCAACATCAGGCACGGCCAGTCAATGGATGGGCGACCATCTGTGATCCACGATCTTCACCCCCCTCCCCTGGCTGCTTTGACTATCATACAGCATTCGTTAATCCAGGTTCATCCAGGGACCTAACTCGTCGGTTTCAGGCCATACAGCCCCTGGATGGACGTATTGGATTACCAGTACTAATAAATTAAAAAATTAAAAAAAAAATATATACCAGTATATTCAATATTATACACTAGTTTCGTTTGAAGTTTGTCGGACTGAAGTTTATTGTAGCACTAATTTTTCCGTCTTGTACAGGGTGAGTCAAAAGTCCCCGAACTCAAAGTTTAAAAAATGTTTGCTGCAAAACCATAAAAGATATCCAAGTATTGCTTCTTGTGGTTTTTGTATGTGGCCTTGGAAATGCGTTCTACAAGGTGAGAGTACCACATGACATAATGCTTGCGCGTGTGTGCACGAGAAATGACGTTATGTCAGTAATGGCTCTCACGCAAGAACAGATATGCTTTCTTAGAAGCTTATTTTGCAGAAAAATCGTACAAATGTTGTTATTAGCATTTTCAAAGGAAGTTTCCTGACGCTCCTTTACTAAAGAAAACAACTGTGTTTGATCTTATAAACTGTTTTGCTAAACAAGCTGTATGTATGATAAATCTAAAAGTGGCTGATGGGGCATGAAGTTTCATGCAGTAACATTTTTGCACGTACTCTCTTGCGCTTAAAATCTTAAACCATTTGCAGTAAATTATGTGCTTTTCCAAATCCAAAGAACAAAGCCCTTGCACTACCCAAATTTTGTACGGCCGTAGCTTTAGATGTTTAGTAGCCCTCTGGCAGGCTGAATACGATCCGAAGAGACTTCCGTGGAAAGCGCTGTAGGGAAACTTGAATTTTCTCCTGAAACGTAGTCATCACTATGGTCTTTCTCGTTAGCCTCTGGTCCATCGAGCACTATTAGGCTTATCATGCACATTGCCTGTCTCGTGAAACCAGTATACAAGATCATATACATGGGTATTCCCTAGTATAGGAGCATCAGGAAACTTTCTCTGAAAGCTCTGTATGCAACGTTGGTACGATTTTTTTTTGCAAAATAAACTTCTAACAAAGCGATTCTCTATTCTTGCATGGGAACCATGACTGACATAACACCACTTCTCGCACGCGCACACGCAAGTATCGTGTCACGTGGTACTCTCACATCGTGGAACGTGTTCCCAAGGTCACAAACAACAACCACAAGAAGCAATACTCTAATATCTTTTATGGTTTTGCAGCAAACATTTTTTGAACTTTGAGTTCGGGGACTTTTGACTCACCCTGTATAATGCGGTCCCACAAATTTAGGTGCTTTATCAGGTCAAAATTTTTCGCATTATAGTACGAACTTATATTGTAGAATACTTACGGTATATCTCAGGATTATCAACAGATGAGAAAATTCATACTGCATCTTGTGTGACACAGGCTAAAATCACCTGCATTCGGAAATTAGACAGAGGCTCCTGTTCAAAAAAAAAAAAAAGTCTCCTGGCTGTTATCTCGGAGCAGTGCCTTGGGGAAATAGTTGGGGGTCATGCATGCCATTGCCCTGGAGGAGAAACAGGAAAAAGTGATGAGGCGTATAGGAATCTTAAAGTGGAATTTATGGCTAGGAATGAGTCAACACACACTTTAATAGTAAACAATAAAATATTTTATTAATGACAGTAAAATGAAATTAGAACGCAAAACGTATTCTATGGTTAAACATGGTAGAAGTTAAATTATATGCTAACAAAGAAAAAAATATGAATTCAAGTACTTGCAGTGCCTCGCACTAGTATTAGTACAAAAATGAATAAATTACGCAATGGAGTGGTAGTACAGCCGCAGCGACTCGCTATGCACAGTTACAGTTTAGACGCATGGTTTTGCAGATAAAATATTCAGGTATGGAGAAAGACAGCAAAGATTGTACCATCCGAACAAAGGCTTCGTAGCATGGTGAAATTGCAAACAAACGAGCGACGAGTCGAAATAAACATTAACACGCATGAAACGTGGGGACCACATCGGCAGACACGTAATTGCAATTGCTGAGGTACTATCTTAAGGCTGAAGCAATAAGAAAGAAACACTAGCAAATTGAGATGCCATCGTGGGCTGCACAAGAAGGAGAGAAAATGGAGAAATGTAGTCGCAAGACCAATGGAGAGAGAAGATGGCGAGAGAATGTACTATGCAATTAAAAAAATAAAACACTGATTATGCAACAATCAGACAGTACAACATCTCGCGACCGAGTTAATTAATTGCGATGGAAATCGCCGCGCGAGACCAAGAACACGCGCTTTTGAATAAAGAATTTTGCGACAACAATGGTTCACGCGCTACAACAATGAATTGCGTAATTCTAATTACAGACTATGAATAAAAATAACATTTTTAAATAATAAAAAAATATTATAATCTACTACGAGATTTAATGCTTAAGTTTGCGATTTCCCAAACAAAAAGTGACAACAGGATCGGTTGCTGTCAATCGGCACAAACTCTCGATGATAGGAAAGCCCAAAAATATCGAATAGAAAACCCGAAAATATCCTTATAAGCAGAGTATACTTTTATTTGGAGTTGGGATTTTCGTTTAAAAATATACAGTATTTTAACACAAATTGATTTGAACAGTGTCTAACACATGTACAGTATTTCCTTTTGCAGTATAAAATTGGGATACATAAGAATTAAAATGAAGAAAAAGAAATTACATTTTTACAACTTAGGAAAATAATCTAACATAGCTGATTGGACAGAATTTTTTCTAGAGATGCCATAAATAGCTGCCTGTAAGTCATAATATGAGTCATAAGATGAACATCCATGACTTTCCAAATATTGAAGAACATTTATCATCAATTTCTTCAACCAAAAAGGGAGGAACCTCTAATCCACAAGGAGAATTGAGCATGGATTCCATGAGCCTTTGAACGTATTTGCCAATATGAGTCATGCTGAAGTCATAAATGGAGGAATTGCAAACCATTCTCTGATCCTTTTGTGCAGTTGTCCTAACGGTAACGTTTTGGAACGTTTGTAGTTCTTTCCACCTAGTCTTATATATTGTGGCCCAGACGGGCATAAAATATGTCAAAATAGTCCGAAAAATCACCATATAGAGTAGGAGTTTATTATCGATATTCAGAGCACTATTCCAGTCCAGCAGAGTAATCAAGCTAAACTTGGCTCTCTTGGCCTTTTTCAATGCATAAGTTGCGTGCAAAGTCCAGGTAAGTTTAGAGTCAATGACAACATCAAGATATTTATAAGTTTCAACCCAATATAATTTGCCATATTTTCTGCTTTCATATTTTGGCATATGGATCATTCTCACGAAAATGGTACATTTGATGTTTCAAAATTTTTTTTTTCAAAATTATCTAATCTAACTTAAATTAATGTTAAATAATAGCTTATAGATTGAATTTATCTGTTTTGTAAAAATTAATTAGATCAACTTAGTACTAATATATAATTTTCATAGGTTTTTGATTGGTTATGGGAGATTTTGTCCACTCTGTTACACATCTATTTGTTGGATTAAATTATGTAAATTCGCTTTTTTTTTTCAAAACATTTTGTGCAACACAAACAAAGGAACATTTATTTTATATAAATGCTGGAAGATTTTATGATAAAGAGTAAATTTACATTTTTTTTGCTAGTTTTTATGCTAAAAAAGGCAAAATTGAAAAAAGTATGTGCAAAAAATTAGATTATCATATCAAATAGATGAAAAATTTTCCGGAATAAAGGCACAAAAGTAAACAGAATGTGTACTAATATGACAAAAAAGGAAAAAATAAGTATGTGGATAATAATAAATAAAAGAAATAAAAAACTCTTTCACCACAACAAAAATTAAGGAAAAATACAACCTGAACCTGGAAGCGCTTTTCGACAGCAAGGCTATCATCATTCAGCAGGGACCAAGGAGTACATTAGGGGGAACCGAGTGAACTGACTTGAAAGCGGAAAAACTGAGTTTATATAGCGAAAAGACCACGGTTTTAAGCCAGTCAGAGAAATTACACCAGAAGGGGACAAATTAATGATTGGGCAGTTGGGTCCACCATTGGATTAATGCTGAGTCGCCAATGGGACCTGAGTCTGAATTTAGTAGTAAATTGTTATTGGTTTTTTGTATGGCCATACTTTCAAAAGCGTCCAGCAGGTGTTTTTTATTTATTGAATGTAACAATTTTAAATTATCGATAGAAAAATCATGTCCAGTCTCGATGGAGTGTTTTGCTATGGCGGAAAGGTTGCTTCTCCCGAATCTTCTGTGGTCTATGTGTTCTTTAAATCTGGTTGATAAACTGCGTTTCGTTTGACCTTTGTAAACCATTGGGCAATGGGAACAATGGGCTTCATAGATTCCAGACTTCTGTAGGTGTGATACTTTGTCTTTGGGATTATCCAATAAATATCTTATTTGGTTCGGGTTGCTAAAAGATAAAGAAATGTTATGTGTTTAAAGATCGAATTAAGTCCTTCAATAAAAACCTTATTATAGGGTAGGGAGATAATTTTTTTCTTTCCTTTAACGGTGTGTAAGGAGGTTGTGTCTGAAATAAACTTTTTGAATTTCCTTTTTCTTAACAGGTCTACAACAGTTCTAGAGCTGTAACCGTTTTTTATAGCAATATTTTTAATTAAGGAGATTTTGTGCTTAAAAGCGTTTTTACTTAGCGGAAGATTGAGGGCTCTATCGATCATAAAGATAAACGTGGAAACTTTTTGGTTCCAGGGGTGACTAGAATCAATGGGAATGTAATTTAGTTTATTGGTTGGTTTTCGAAAAACGTCGAAAGATAATGAGTTATTATCCCTAATAATTAAAATATCCAAAAAGGGCAGCTTATTATTCTCTTCCATTTCGAAAGTAAACTTGATCGAGGGAAAGAAGCTATTGATGTGTTGAACGAAATTATTTACATCACAAATATTGGTATCGAAAATAGCAAAAATGTCATCGACGTACCGGAACCAAGTGTCGGGAAAATAGTTACCAGAGTTTTTTAGAATGTCCTCGAAACTTTTGAGGAAAATCTCAGCCATTATCGGACTGAGGCATGATCCCATGGGAGTGCCACTATTCATTTTATAAACCTGGCCATTGTATTGAAAGATGTTGTTGTTGACGCAGAGTTCTGTTAAACTTATACATTCATTAATCTTAATTTCAGGGATTTGGTTCTTGCGAAGAATGTCTTTAAGGAAATTAAGAGTTTCAGGAATTAAAAAGAGTTAAATAAGATCAAAATTGCGCTATTCTGGGTACAATTCCATTTGTCTAAACAGGTTAATACTCTTAATTCAAAATTTTTTTGATTTTTTAATTTGAAATTACAATAAAAACACTTCTGTAACAGAGTGGACATAATTGTAACAGAGTAGACACAACTGCTGTAGATAGGATTAATCTGTAAATTTATGAAAAATTAACAGACAAACAACATAAATTTTCTTAAATTTTGGAAAATATATTAAATTTACTTTTTACATATAACAAGCTTTTTGGAAAACATCAAAAGCATATGGAAATTCATATTATAAACGTTCACCTAATAGTTTTAACTTTGGCTCTGCTAGGATTTTTTTAATTTGATCAAATGAACATAGGAGATATCTTTATCAATCGTTTTAAATAATTTTCGCTCGTTATTTGTTGTCCTTAAGCTCATCACTTTAACTTCGTCATCTTCTCCAATGTCACTTTGAGCCATGACAGCATATTTAGACCGTGTGTCTGAAAAGTCGCGTGTCAAATGGATTAATTGGTTGCTTTGATTTTGTAGGTGAAATAGTGAAGTAGAAGAATAATGCTGACACCGGAACAACGTGTAGAGCTGATACTTCTTTGTGGAGATCACCACAGAACATCTTGAGAAGCTGCAGACAAATTTCATCGCTGGCACCCTGATATTCCCAAGCCCACCAGCTACACTTTTACGCGTGACAGAAGAAAATTTGGATCGTATGAGACATTGTCTTCGAGTTCATGCACATTTTGAACATGAACTATAAGCTTGCGAAACCGTGTGAACCTAAAGCCAACATTCATAAACATTTCATATGGCACATGGTATGTTAACTTTCTGGCGCCACCAGCTTTAAATTCAAGAAGCATGTATATGCAGGCTTTCACGCTTTTAGCACTAACTTCTTTAATAGGCAATCATCAGAAGCACCACTGGACTCATCTGACGAAGCAGAGGAATAAATATATGAAACTTTAAGTTTTTTTATTCCTTGGTGTTCTGTTTGTATTAAGATTTTGTTTCATTAGGCAAGCATAAACTTTCATCTCAAAACACAAACAAAAATTCTCATTTTTCATGCAAAAACATATGTCCCAGAGTATGTAACAGAGTGGACTAATAACAGAGTGGACAATTAAGTCTAAAAAAAATTTTTCTAATAAAAATAAAAAAGTAATAATAAGGAAAATAATATTAA
>JAHWFO010081670.1:61358-83800 GCA_023313115.1 Rhysida immarginata | reverse complement strand
TTCTGCAAAATGCATTTTTGATTCTGCAAGTTACATTTTACATTTTGAAAAATGCATTTTAGCAATCACAAAAAGCTGTATTAATTACTTTTTCGAATCCAAATTTGATCATTTTCCTGACTTTGTTTGAGATATTGCTTGTAACTTTTAAGTTTATGCATTCCAAAATACAGGGTGTACACAAATGATTGCCCTGGTTTCATGATTTTATTGTAGGTTTATTATTTAATATAGCATCAAGAAACTTTGCAAGTTTTTTTTTGAAAAATGTCCGGCGGATCTATGTTTCCGTTTTTGGCTGCTAGAGGGCTACAGCTACAAAATTGATGCAACGGTTGTGTCGGAAATGATGCTCAAGAAAGCCGCCATGGCTTCCACGCTCCCCTGACTTGTATGTATGGGGATATTTGATGAACTTACTGTTTGTGCTGCTGTTACTAGCTGATCTACCATTACATGGCTCATATCACCGATTATTTGCTCAAATTGACAGAGACATGCTTCATTGATTACAGATTTTATATCTGTAGAAACACTCAAAGGGCACATTATCAAGCCCCTGTAACATGGCAAAAAACTTGGCGAGTTGCTCTGTGTACTGATAAAGTTTCGTTATGATATGTTAAATAACACACCTGCAATAAAATCATGAAACTGGGACAATCAGTTGTGTAAACCCTGTATTTTTTATTTAGAATTTATTATAAAAATTTTTATGTTCAATTTTCTGTTTAATTGTTTATTTATTCTTTGTCTGGAATCCTTCTCCTTTTACATTGTGGTTAAAGAGCCCTTTATGTTTTCTTTATTGTGAATAATAACCGAAAAAAAAAAATCCTTGCTTTTTACGCTAGCAACAAGCTTGCGAGTGGCTGGCATTGGTGTTCCAAAATGGCAGAGGTGGCATTTGACTGGCTTCAAAGAGAAGTTACGATGCCCCCCCTCCACCCCTTCCTACTTCTATGATTCATTTCTTATACTGTGATAAGTATCATGATTTGCCTCATGATTAAAACGATTGAGCAGATGAAATAATGTTTTATTGGTTTTTGATTCTACTTTATTTTATTTTGTTGATTATTAAAAAACAAAACTTTAATTTGTGTTAATCTATTAAAATAATTTGAGATAACTGAATACAAGCTAGTTCCTGGTATTCACATTTTGCCAAAGTTCTTAAGTTCACATTTAAAAAAATTTGACAGAGTGAAGACCCTGGAAAAAAAGTTGACATTTCAGATAGAGACTGGGTCATTCCACATCAAGGGGACCAGGGGTCCCCACTCGACCATCTCCAAATTCAATGAAATTTGGTGTGAAGATTCTATATGGTCTGTGATGATAGTATACCAAATTTCAGTTCAGTATCTTCAGTGGTAGAATTTTTAGGGGCTTTCAAAGAGAAGCCATTCACCTTCATGTCGCGTACGAAGGTGCAAAGTGCCAAGTTTGCTAGGCTTTTTAAAAAGTTCTAGCAAACATTTATTTGTTTGCTTTAATATACATAGACAACTTTTTATGCTGAATCACATCATGACAAAATTTATGGGTTTAACTGCATCTGAGTGAAAATACAAGCCTCTAAAGTGGCTAAAAAATTTGTCGTAAAATTCTGAGAGACCAAGTTTGACAGGATGCAGCTCCATTTCAAGTAAACAAATAATTCCAAAACTTGAGAGGGTTATTTCCACACATGAAATGTATATATGGATTGAATTTATTCAACATGCCTAGATCGGAAGATATGCATGTGCAAAGTTGGTCAAAATTTTTTGTATGCAAATTTTAGGGTAATTTTGAGGGGCAATATCTCAACTGTGTCATCTTTAATCCTTTTTTTCTTTCCACAGATAGAAAGAGCATGATTTAAGCTTTCAAAGCTATATTGTTTAATTTCTGGATCTTGTGTTTTGATGAGTAAGAATACCTTTCAAAAGTTAGGAAAATGGATTGTCGATAAGTTCAAAAAATTAATACAATTGGACCAAGCCATGGTAAATCACTTTATGGAATTGGAAGAACAGCAAAAAGGCTAGCAGCCTGTGCTAGTCTGCAGAGGCCCTTAGATGACCAAATATTGACCCCATATGATTTTTTCAAATTCTGTGATGATAGTATTCCAGGCATAAAGTTTTTTTACGTACAGTCATCAAAGGGAAATAATCCACACTTGAATTTTACTCTAAGTTTTACCATTTCAATATTAATTTATTTTTAATAATTTAATATTACATTTAGAGTTAACATTATTAAGATTACTAAATTTAAATAATTATAATTAAAAAAGCTATTAAAACAACACATTAGCATGAAATGCAATATTAAGTATTAAACTCGTGTGGATTATTTCCTTTGGTTGACTGTACCAAAAGAAGAAATTGAAAACATTCAGCCTGATCAAGAAAGAAGGTTTGCCAAGGGACATACAATTGCTGGAACAAGGAAAAATTATCAATTTAGGCCAATTAATTTTAATAAGCTGCAGGTGAGCAGAGTTTTCAATGATGCTACAGCATTCACAGTCAATACCTTTGAAGCAGATGAAGAAATTCCAGATATCTCAATTGCAAACTTATAGCCAGGACAATATGTCACATGTATGTATGACAATTTTTGGTGGGTTGGAAATGTGTGTGAAGTTTCACATGAAGAACAAGATGTCCTCATCAGCTTTATGCACCCACATGGCTCTGCTCGTTCATCTCACTGGCCAACTGCTAAAGACACCTGCTGGATTCCTGAGCAACATATTTTTATGACTTTAGAGGCACCATCAACATCATCATCAGGAAGACAACATCCACATTCTGTTCTGGACAAATTTGAAGAACTGTTTAACCAAAAATGGAACTGAGTTTTTTGTAGTTTTGTTTTGTAAATTTGCTGCGTACTTCCATTGTTTTTTGGTATGCATTGAATAAAAAAATGAATTGCCTAGTAGTATTATCAGGCATAATATTTCACTGTTAGAAATTTTTGCGAAGTACTAAAACAGTAACTTTTGAAAGGTATTCTTACCCATTAAATGCAAGATCCAGAAATTAAACAATATAGCTTTGAAAGCTTAAATCATGCTCTTTCTATCTGTGGAAAGAAAAAAAGGATTAAAGATGACACAGTTGAGATATTGCCCCTCAAAAATACCCTAAAATTTGCATACAAAAAATTTTGGCCAACTTGGCATATGCATATCTTCTGATCTAGGCATACAATGTTGAATAAATTCAATCCATATATACATGTCATGTGTGGAAATAACCCTCTCCAGTTTTGGAATTATTGGTTTACTTGAAATGGAGCTGCGTCCTGTCAAACTTGGTCTTTCAGAATGTTACGACAAATTTTTTAGCCACTTTAGAGGCTTGTATTTTCACTCAGATGCAGTTAAATCCATAAATTTTGTCATGATGTGATTCAGCATAAAAAGTTGTCTGCAGCACAAATAAATGCTTGCTAGAACTTTTTAAAAAGCCTAGCAAACTTGGCACTTTTGCACCTTCGTATGCGACATGAAGGCTTCTGTTTGAAAGCCCCTAAAAATTCAACCACTAAAGATACTGAACTGAAACTTGGGATACAACCATCAAAGACCACATAGAATCTTCATACCAAGTTTAATTAAATTTGGAGATGATCGAGTGGGGACAATTTTCAATATTGGTCCCTTTGACGTGGAATGACCCGACTATCATCTGTCAAAGCAAAGAAAAAAAAAATAAAAGGATAGTCTCTTGACACTTTGTTTTTTTTTTGCTTTGACAAAGGATAATCTCTATCAGAAATGTCAGCTTTCTTAAGGGTCTTACCACTCTGCCCAATTTTGTTTGATTCCAGGGTTTTTGTGTCACGTCCTTCTTTTCTTCTACATCTGTCATAAGTTTATATTTGATACTGTATTCAGATTATTTGAATACTAGAAAAGAAAGAAAAATAGCCAATTGGAGATTAGCGGTGTCTGAAAAGCTCTATCTGCTATTATCTGAAACTTGTCCGCTTTATCCTGATTGGCTAATTATTTTAATTGTTATTTTAAACAAACGGGCTTTTTTTTTCCTTTCATTCCTTTTACCTGCTGAATGATGGAACTCTTGTTTTCGAAATGCAACTTTTTTATATTTCTTTCCTTTACCACATTTTTCCAATCAACTTTGTGCCCAGAAGCAGAACAGTGTCTGGCGAGTACATTCTCAAAATTATTTGCAAATGTGTTTTTTCTTTTCTTTTATATTTTTTTGTAAAAAAATATTTTTTTTTTAAATTTTGTACTGTAACTAAAGAATTATAATCTTTATGTATATTGTGTAGATTTTAAAATAAGTGAAAAAGAAAATTATCATGATATTTTTTGTAATCACAGCATAAACTGAAGTCGATTCTGCGAGTTTCAACAAATGGTGGAAGAAATTGGAATGAAGCCCAGCTTCCCACGATGATCGAGGATCAGGTTAACATTTTATGCCTATTAAAGAAAAATTACTGGTGAAATGAATGTAAATCACTCCATGTAGCATGTAAAATTTCTTGTTAATCTTGCAGTTTTATAGGATCCTTGATATGTCTGAAGGAATGGTGTTCATTCATGTTGATCAACCTGGAGGTAAGAATTCAATGACATTGTTTCATTAATAATTTTCCTCCCTCAGGGTCGAAACATGCAGACCGATTTCTTCAACGAGATTTTTTTGCGAGCGAGAAATTTCTCTCACATTTCTCTCCAACTTCCTCGCGTAGCGGTACATGATTTGTCTCACTCCCACGAGAGAAAACATGCAGAGCGAGAAATTTATACGGGTTGAAGCTTTCATGGTTATGATGCGTCTGCCTGGTGGAATGGCTGCTATCGAAACAACCATTGGAGACTCGCATCGCATAATGGAAAAATGCTACGTGTTATACACTTTTATCTTCGCTTCGAGTAATTAATACAGGATAGGGTGAATATAATGCATGATGTCAATAATCTGTAATTCAAGAAACACTGAATTTCTTTCAAATATACTAGATCAGTTTATATGCAGTCATTGCATGTCAGTGCCTCTCCACTTCCTCTCTGTTTTGCTCACTTCAATATATTATACAGGTGAACCCACGTTATAATGAACTCCTCATATAACAAATTATTTTTTAAAGTCTCGGCAAATTGTAACTGATTTAATGTAACAAAAAAAAAAAAAAAATTCTTAACAAATTTCAATATAACAAACTCCTCATTATAACGAACAAAGATTTTTGGTCCCTGCAAATAATCTTAACTGTTCATTTGTAACAAATTTTTACAAACCTTGGAAAGAGAAATCATTTTTCGTGCTGCCAATGATCATGTGCTTTCAGAAAAAAACAAACAGGACACGGACTTTCATTCGATCTGAATCCAACATTCCCACATCTTTGGACATTGCAAATATGGCTAATAAAAAAAAAAAAAACAACAACCCAATTTACTGATAATTGGAAAATGTTTTTTTGAGGATTTTTTCATGCCATTACCTCTGATATTCATGAATAGAGAAAAAATAGTAAAG
The DNA here is from genome assembly GCA_023313115.1 of Rhysida immarginata. NCBI lineage: Eukaryota > Metazoa > Arthropoda > Chilopoda > Scolopendromorpha > Scolopendridae > Rhysida > Rhysida immarginata. The sequence goes on along the minus strand of JAHWFO010081670.1, from coordinate 78,278 downwards.
AATATTCCACGGCCTGGACTCGAACCAGGGACCTTCAGGTTACCGTCCTGATGCTCTAATCACTAAGCTCTAATAGTAAAGATAGTCCTGGCTTGCGAACAAGGAGCCACGCTTTAACTTATGCACATAGGACAGGTTTCATAGCGACAGCTTCCATGTCCACAGTGACTTAGTGGTTAGAGCATCGGGACGGTAACCCAAAGGTCCCTGGTTCGAGTCCAGGCCGTGGAATTTTCTTTACTATTTTTTCTCTATTTAAAACAATTTACTGCTGATTTTAAACTTAGAGTTTTAGAATGCATTGAGAATGGTGAAAAGAAATGTTTTATTGCTGAAAAGTTTGAATTATCTCGATCAACTTTTTCAACTTTCATCAAAGATAAAGAAAAAGAAAAATGATTTTCATTTCTATATTACACCAGATGATAACTTTATTTATTTATTTACGGAATTGCTTAATAGATAATACAATGGTACTTCACAGAGCCCAAATGGTCAAAAACCAACGAGTTGGGACCTGTGGGTAGTGAGATATGCAAAAACAATAGGAAAAAAAATGGGTTACAGTGCTCCCTCTATATAACGGGATTCTACATAACACCAAATTTGTAATTGCAAGTCCATATAACAAAGTTTTTTCCAGAAAATAAAAACTGCAGACATGAATGAGTTTGCAATTTTTATTTTCCGAAAAAAAAACTTCGTTATATGGACTTACAATTATGTAGAGTTATAAATTTGTTGGCGTTATATAGAGTGCTGTTATATAGAGGGAGCACTGTATAACTAAAGTATAAACGATCAAACAATACATAAATAAACCAATAACTCAAGATGGATCGATCGGGCAAAAGGTCCATATATGATCATGTATAACACTGTCACAAGTTATTCTACTGGCAGCATTACTAATAAAATTAAGAGTTGCTCCTCTTCATTTTTGACTCCCTTCAATATAATATAGAAGACGTAAAAACGTCACAAGCTATAATATATATATTACAAAATTTCGATGTTATAAACAGTAGTGAATCCATAAAACTTAAATGATAAAATAAATTATAGACTGGATAAATTATAAATTAATGATGCAGCCTCAAGACTAAAATCTTGATGATAAAATTGAAGTGACCTTTGCTGTTGTTTCTATGTAATAAGCAAGCATCAATCAAAAGAAAATGTTCCCGATTCCAGTTTAGGAAAAATTGATGGCATTGAAGCACATATTGCAACAATACTTGCAAAAATTAATCCAGACTGTCATGATTTGGAAATAATTTTTTTTTAATTGATTTTACTTTTTTTTTCTTAGCTGTATGTTATAACGAAGGTCCACCTGTATCTAGTATCATTGTAGGCTATGGTTATATTAATACTCCCTTTCTTTCTCTCTCTCTCTCTCTCTCTCTCACTCACAAGGTTTACAGTTGTTAATGCTAAAATATCAAAAATAAATTTTTTATTGCAATTAATAAAACTTCAAACAGAGCATTAATAATAATAATGAGGTATAAGACCAAATAAATGTGCACAATATCACATAAATAGTGGTATAAATTCACTTATGGAAGTTTTTTTTGTAAGTTATACTTGAAATGAGTTAAATAATTGCTTCCTATAATTTCATGAGGTAGAAAATTTTTTAAAAATAATAATAAATAACTGAATAATGATGAATTCACTTTTAAAATTTTGAATTCAATTTCTACATATTACTTTCCATCATTTTCCAACAACTATTTGAAAAAACTGAACTTCAAAATCATTCAAAATTCAGCCTCAAGCAGTTCCAAATTTATGAAAAGTGTTTTACAAATTCCACAACAAAATTGGACGGCATCAGGAATCCAAATTTTAAGTGACTTTCATCATTCCATATCCATATTGGACAACATCTGAGATCAGAACACCGGGACTCCAAAATTAACTTGTAAATTTCGTCAATAATCAATTACACCTAAACCCCATTTTAACGCGGTGCTCAGGATCCAAATGGTCATATCGTGATATAAGCGGGATCGCGTTTAAAATTTCTGCCATTTTTCTGCATTTTACTTTTTAAAATTTATGCTGATAATTACAGTGCTATAGCGTAACAAGACCACAGAATTCATGTTTTAATTGACAATAAATTAATTTATTTACAGTAAATTACAAGGAACATTATTTGATCAATACAAGAATAATCTTCATTGTATTCATTTTTGTGCATGGTCAGTTTGTTTAAAAAAATCAGGCATTGTCTACTGTTTCATCGTTGTTGTTTTTTTTGTCTTGTTATTTTTTTTTAATAACAATTTCAGTTAATTGCTTCAATTATAAGATAGAAACTGAATCTACCTGTTACGTTTCGAGAAATTTAAGTCCAGTTTGTAAGCCTGGAAGTGCTTCAAGACTTTTGAGGGCCTATAACTTCCCTCTGGACTGATGTCTGCAGCTAAAATTTTGGTTTTAGGTACAACTCATTGTCTACTACTTGTATACCAAATTTGGTGAAAATTTGAGATTGGCCAGATGTAAGTCAGAAAATCGTCATAGGTCATATCACCTAATCAGATCCAACTCAGATTTGAGTTGGTGAAAACGCCAGCTGGATGACGATGCCCAATACTTCCCCATCAAGTCTGAATTTGAACCGATAACTGGATATTTGTGTGAAAACTAGCATCTGTCATCTGCTTAAGGAGAAGAGAAAGCACTGTTCATAGCTAATTGTTATTTTTGACATATTGCTAGGAGGCCAGGAACAGCTGCAATTTCTTCCAAACTTGTAATATACACTATCTAACCAAAAGTAATCAGACACTTTCGATTTTAAACGTTTTGTCGAATATCTAGAAAAATACTTGACGAATTATCCTGAAATTTAAGGGATGTAAAGAGCATGTTACACCACATATATATATTTCAGCGAAGGTTTTGTTCCGCAGGCAATTAGGGGACCAGTAACAAAGTGAACCAAAAAAATAATGTGTGGGTTCACCCTGAAAAAAATAATGCTTGAAATGCGTTGTAGCTTTAGCATAGGATTAACCTTTTCCCAGCGGAGGTGGCCTAATCAGGCCACTTGTAGCCATGTCAATTCCATTTAACACATTACAAAATTTAAATGCATATAACTAAAATTCTATTACAGATAAATTGCTAAATTTTTTTTTATTTTTTTTCAGATGCATATTACTACTAGTATATCCCTTCAAATTTTAAAATAAAATGAGAGAATATAATAAAAAAATGATTTTCCACAGGTGTTGTCAAAGGAGGGGGGGGGGGTTGAAATCATGACTATAAAAAATGCTTATAAGAAATTTTCTATTATCGATAAAAACTTCAAACTGCTTTTGTTGATTTCTTGAAAGCTTTATAATTAATTGAAAATAAATTATATACCCCAAATTTATTAATATTCAATAATATTCGAAATTTTAGAAAGCCTGTGTATCTGGTATAGAGAAAATTAGCAACATCTAAAATTAAGAATTTATTAAAAAATTCCAGGGCACATATGAACCCTTTAATGCCTGAATTATATTAAAATGATTCCTTATATTTATGTTTAAAAGTTTTGTTTTCGTAAATTACATTTTATTCATAAGTTATTTCACAAAAATAAAACCATTGCTATCAGGATCGTTTCTTGATGATGTCATTTGTGATTGTTCACTTCTCAGAATATGAGGAAGTTAGATAAGGCCACATCATTGCTTTATCAAAGAAGGAGATTAAAATCCTATTATGTGATTTTCTAGCTATTGTCAAGCAGGTGTGGCCCATTTAACAACAAATTACGTATATCTTCGAAAAAAAAAAGTAAAAATATTCCACATTCAGTTATATAAAAAATCGTTAAAAAAATACAAATAGAGATATTAAAAAAATTTTTTTTCTTTATTTAGAAAAGATTTCTCCCTAAATTTTGGCTTTTTTCAAATACGAAATTATTACATTTGTAATTTTTTAAAAAAGGATTAAAACCAAGTTTTTCAAATAGAAAATATTATTATACATTTTAATGTATTGTTTAAAAAAAAACATTACTTTTAATCGATCAAAAAAATTACTAATCAAAAGCAATTATATTCAAGATCACAAATTTAAAGTTTTAAAGCAGTATATCTGTTATTGAATTTTTTAAAAAATATTTTCTATCCCCCTGTAACAAGAATCATTTTCTCAAGAAAATAGCTGGCTGGGAAAAGGTTAAGAAGCTTCTTTTACTTATTCGTGTTCATTTATATGAGATTAGTACGTATATTCATGGAGATATAAAGATTTCTTTAAAAAAATCGAATTGTTTTCGTAAGTTTTTGTTTATAACATGCAGCGTATTCAACCCAATGCAATGCCATTTTCAGGAAGCTTGGCAAATTATAATAGAGACAACACCCTGCGATCAGAATATGAAAATATTAAATGAAATATGAGCATTTTTACTAAATAATGTTTAACTGAGCATGCGCAAGCGTTACCAAAATGTCTTTTGCATAATTTATTAGTCAAGTGTATAGCGCTACTCTCATAAAAACTCCAAGCAAATATCGTTAAAATTCGGAAAGATATCGCCGATAGAATGAATTGAATTTCAGTTGCTCTCAAAAATAAACAAAACGATAAGGGGTTTTCTCCAAATTTTTATTTTTGGTTCGGACACCAGTATCAAGTTCTTCTCCTTACGCTGATATGCGGTCAATATGCCTTAATATGGATCAAAGATATCCTTGACAAAGCCGGGAATAAATGGCGAAACTAGTTGGAACTCCTGATGTCCCTCTGTTATACTGTAAGGCCACCACCTGTTTAGTCTTCATGAATATATGTGCTATTCTCATACAAATGAAGAGGGATAAGTAAAAGAAGCCTCATAATCATATGCTACAGCTACAACGCATTTCATGCATTATTTTTTATAGGGTGATCCCAAACATTATTTTTTGGTTTCACTTTGTTGCTGGCCCCCTATTTGCCTTCGGGATAAAACCTTCGCCGAAATATATAAGGTGTAACATGCTCTTTATACCCCTGAAGTTTCAGGATAATTTGCCAAGTATTTTTCTAGATATTCGACAAAACTTCTAAAATCGGAAGTGTCCGATTACTTTTGGTTAGATAGTGTATGTTTAGAGCATGTGTACAGTTACGATTTAAGAAGGAAATCTTTTCCATTTTCTTTTATTACCTTTTAATATAACACAAAAATACAGGGTGATTCAAATGTTACTGTGCAGTGGCTGGAAATGGTATTTAATGGAAATAGATGATGGAAATGCCCGCCACCGGCCTCACGACATCTGTTAGGGAGAAAAGGTTCTCCGCACTAGAGGGAGAGAGGCTAGTGACACTAGGAGTATGGAGGGGTGAGGTTATTAAGCATTAGAAAAAGCATTGTACCAGTGTAAGAAAACGATTGCAGCTAAAAATGAATCGGCCCTACACGCATTTGCATGTTGTGAAATCTCCACCAGCCTCACGACATCTGTTAGGACGCATTTGCATGTTGTGAAACACTCTGTTCAATATGGCTGGTGAGATTTGCTGAACTTCAGTGGTGATTTCCACCTTCAGCTCAGGCAAAGTGTACATGTTTCCATGCACTACTGCGGCCGGCCAGGTGGCCGAGAGGGCTAGGGCGTAGGCTTTCTAGTTCTCGAGTCCGCCTGGCCGTGGGTTCAAATCCCGCCGTGGGCATGGATGTTTGTGTTTGTCCCGGGCTGCATACAGATATAACTTGTGTAAAAGGCACAAAATGACCTTAGTAGTCGACGCCTAAATTTCTAGAACCCCCCCTCCCCATGCACTACTGCACAATAACTTTTAAATACCCTGTATAATTTTTAAAGCGAAACTCTATATGAGGGAAATGAAAAAATTATTGAGTAAATTTTCACAGCAAAACCGTCATTCTTCTTCTTCATGCCTCTACCTGATCTGGGTGCTGGCGATGAACATGCGCTATAAATTACGATCCAGGCTTCGATGGATTATCTGTTCAGTGGACAGATTTGTAGCCTCCCTAATATCATCGAGCCAGGTCCTATGTGTTCTTCCTCTTCCACGTTTCCCTTGAACTTTGCCCTCCAGAGCAAAGAGAGATATCCGGTACATATCCCCATTTCCTTTGATATGTCCCAGATACCTCATCTTTCACTGCTGTATTGATGTTAACAGGTGTCTTTCTGTCACACCTCTTTGGAGTACCTACTCATTAGTAACTATCTGTCCATTTAATTCATAGCATGCGTCTCAGAAACCACATTTCAGCAGCATTGGTTTTGTCACGTGCCTCCTTCTTCAATGTTCAGGTTTCACACGTGTACAATAGTACAGGCAGTACACAATACTTTAAGACTCGCAACCTTAAAATAAAACTAAGTTTTCTTTCGCAGAGTATTTTCTTAAGTTTGAAAAACTTTTGCCTTGCTAGTACTATGCGCATCTTAAATTTCTTTTGTTGGTCATTGTCACAATAAAAGTGCCACCCAAGATAACAAAATGCTTTAGTTTGACGCAGCTGTCTTCCATTGCAGAAAATGCGGATTATAGGTACATTGGCTCTACCAACAGCCGTTACCTCTGTCTTCTCTGCATTGACTCTCAAGCCAAACCCTTCACTTTCTACTTCAATAGCTGATATAAGTATCTGTAATTCTTCCTCAGGTTCTGCTATTATGACCATATCATCACCATAACGTAGGTTATTTATTACATAACAGTTTATTGCAATGCCCTCTTCTCTCTCCTCTAGAACATTCTGTACAACGACTTTTGCATAAGCGTTGTACAGTAAGGGGCTCATCACACATCTTTGTCTGACACCTCGTTTTATATTGATCCAATAAATATATTGCTTGTAGTCGATTCTGACTTTGGTTTTCTGATTGTAGTAAATTTCTTTTAGTAAACGCATATCTTTGTGGTGAAGTTGATACTCTCTTAGAATATCAAAAAGTCTGTCATGTTTACTCTGTCAAACGTATTTTCTTAGTCTACAAAGCAGAGGTATAGCGTTTTGTCAACGTCAAGTGCTTTCTCTATGATCTGTGCCACAGAGAAGATTGCCTCGCAGGTGCCTTGTCCTTTCTGGAATCCAAACTATTGTTTTCCCATATTTACATTAAGTTTATTCTGTATTCTATTTAGGATAACTTTCATTAGTAGTTTCAATGTGTGGTTCAATAAATTGAGTGTCCGGTGTTTACTACACTCTAGTGTGCCCTTTCTCTTAGGAATGGGCACAGTATTGGCACTGTAATATATGAAATTTTTTATTTATATTTAATATGTATTTTACCTTCATCATCCAAAGCATTTACATATTCTGATGGGATATCATTTGTTCCACTTGCTTTATTTTCTGCCATACTTTTGATTGCGGTTTTAACTTCCTCTCTTTGTATGCTATATCCTCGTATGTCTTCTGGAACGATGGTTGGTATTCAGTTGGCATTCCTCTGCTTTTATTGTCATATAATTTTTGGAGGTAGCCCTTTCAAACTTGTTTTCTTCCTTCAATGTCCATAACAATTTCACTATTACTTACTTACTTACTTACTTTCAAACCCGCTTATCCATTAGGGTCGTGGGGGCAGCAGCCCTATGGAGGATCTCCAGCGATTGAGATCTTCTGCCATCAGGCGCATGTTCTCTCTGGTAATACCCAAGCGACTCGAACTCAGATTCTCCATGTAGTCTAGCCACCTGGTTCTAGGCCGACCCTTGGTCTCTTACCCACCAGCTTGGAAAATAACAACTGCCTAGGAAGACCAGTTTGTGGCATCCGTATCATGTGGCCATACCGCCAACTGAGATCTCTCAATGCAGAGAATTAGTGGCTCAACACCTAAAGACTCCCTTATTGTGCTGCTGTGCACTCTATCTAGTAGGGTAATACCTGCCACACTTCTCAGAAATCTCATTTCCACCGCTTGTACCTGCAGTCGCACTCTTTCGTTTATTACCCGAGACTCATGACCATAGGTGAGGATGGGGACAAACATAAATTTGAAACAGAGAGCTTGGCTTTTGTTACTGAGCTCGCGTTTCATTATCACGGATTGCCACATTTCACGTCTGACACAGCTTGCTGCACCGATCCGAGCATCCAATTCTTTTTCCTACCGCCCATCACTCATGAATGCAATCCCGAGATACTTGAACTTCTCCACTTGTCTCAATGGGGCTCCCCTAACCTGGAGAGCGCACTGAGCAGGCTGTCTTGAAAGGACCAGAACCTCAGTCTTAGCCACACTGATCTTCATCCCAGCTTCACATTTGGCTGCAAACCGGTCTAGTGCATGCTGAAGGTTCGTGCAAGAAGACCCAAGGAAGACAAGGTCGTCAGCAAAGAGCAACCTCTCCACCAAGCAGTCGCCCACACAAACACGCTCATTGCCTCGGCTTCACATTTAAGCATTTGTCCCAATATGAGACCAATTTTTCGATGCCCATAGCATAGAATTCTTTCGGCTGGGAGAGAAGCCATGACTACACAGCTGTTTTCATCACATTGTCGCTCCCAGGTGTTGCATTCGAGGTCTGAACAGGTGAAAGCCCGAGGGCACCAGATCGGAACTGTAGGCTGTATGGTGTAGAACTTCCCACTTCCAGGACTGCAGTTTATGCGACACAGATGCAGCAACATGGAAACGCGCATTTTCATGCAGAATGATGACCTCGTCCATAACCTTCTGCAGGCGCTTTTGAAGCAGAGCAGCTTATAGCCGATCCAATGTGGCAGAATAAACAGCAGCGTTCACAGTTTCTCCTTTGGCCAGAAAATCAGCAAGAACAACACTCTGGTTGTCCCAGAAAACAGTAACCATTATCTTTCCCGCAGAAGGTGTTGTTTTGAATTTTTTGGAGGAGACGACTCGGTGTGACACTGTCGCTTCGTTATGGGGTGTAAAGAAACTCCCACTTTTCATCTCCGGTGACAGTGGGCTCAAGGAGTGAGGGTCTGATCATTAAGTGCTGTAAGAGTCGAGTCGAGTAAGGTATTCTACTCCAGTGACCGCATTCGAGGAGAGATCTGCCCTTATCTGATCATTAACGCATTATATTGGAGTGTGAAGAGAGTTTGTCACTCCAAGTTTCAAGTGGCCAATTTTGGTCACTTGAACGAATTCTCTACTCCACCTCGCTGATCTAGGGAGAGAGCATGGCGGCCATTTTATCGCTTCGTAAGAAAATTGTCATGCTATTGCATTGCTTTTACTTCAGTGCGAAAAATGAACAAGTTACAGAATGCCTTTAATTGTAAGGTATCGTTATATCCTGTTGCGAGATACTGGCATATTTAAAAACCTTCATTTTGAAATGGGCTCCATACAAGAGGAGTTCAAACGAATAGAGGCGGAGGGAGAGAAGAAAATCTGCTGTGGCGAAATTCAGACTTTGCGTATTATGTATGCCTTTATTATTTTATAAACATGCACATGTATTTTTAAATTATATACACGTCCTAACATTTATGCTATTAAAAATTATTATTTTATACGAAACAATATTATTACTTCATGTATTGATATGAAGCTGTATTTAAAAAAAAATTTCTTGTTTATTTAATTAATTACATAATTTATTAAATAAAATAGTTAAATATATTTTTAGGCAAAATTTTTTTGTTAAGTAATAACAGTTTATTTGTGTAGGCCACACTAATCAAGAGATTTTCTTTTCTGCTTCCTTGTTTCTCAGAAGTTGCATCACTCCTTTTCATTGTTAAATAATAGTTATTAAATAAAAATAAAAAATAAATAACATTATTTTTTTTTTTTATTTAAAAAGTATTATTTATTGTATTCCAGGGTTTTTGTGTCTTGTCCTTTTCTCATAAATATCAGTTCCTTTTCATTGTTGAAATATTGACCTATGTCCTCCATTGTTGTTGCCTAGCAACGTGACGCTTTCCATGGGAAAATTTCATCACTTTCGTTAAGAATACCCTCAAACCCATGACTAGTTTCCTCAAGAAAGGAATCAAGCAACACTTACATGAGTGAAGAAACTAAATACGTTAACGATAGGAATTGGGCTTTTTCGAGTAGCCCTTGACCTTCAGCACTCAACTGAGTGTAGTTTGTCACAATCTCGAGTGGACGTGTTAATGATCCGACCCTGAGAGTCCCTCCTTGTGGTACTGAAGCACATGCTCCAAACTGTATCCCATGCGGTTCTCCATGTTCACTTGTGTGAGGTGCCTAGGGACCCATCTTGCTGATACTTTCCGAAACTTAAGATCTTCGTGGATGATGTGGTGTGCAGTTCCGTATGAAATTGTGATGTGCCACCCCCCTTGCCCCAAGTTAAAACACTGACTAACAAGGTTGTCATTGGGTGCGGCGTGTCAGGGGTTCGGGACCTGGATTAATTAGGAATGAGAAACTGACGCTGGGACAGGTAGATCCACTGAAACACATTTATTTTCACATTAAAAAAAATACAGGAAAGCTCATTAAATACCGAATTCATGCATGCATTGTCGATTACTTTCAAAGGGGCCCCTCGGAACAGCGTATGCATACGCAAGCACGGTTTTTCCTATCAACTAAGACTCTATAGTTTGCATCAAAACAACAGTAACTAACACAGGGATTGTTCCTACAATCATTTATAGGCCAGGGCAACCAATTCATGCCTATCATGTGGTGTTGGGGTCCAGGGCTGTTTTCCAGGGGTGTCTAAAACGTCAGGGAAGTGTTCATTGAGAGCTGCCGAAATAAGTACCTGTATACCAATATTCATATGCTTGTAAGTACAGCGTGCTCATTTGTGTATGGCTTGCGAGAGTATGAGCACGGGAACCGCTCCCTGGTCAGCTCTTCCATGTTTCTTAACCCTTTTTACGAGGTTGAGGCATTGACATATCAATAACAGCGGTGTTTTGTGCCACATTTGGGTTCACCAGTACTCACAACTTGAAGCCAAAGCATAACAAACAACTCCCTGCTTTACTTCTAGGGCCCCACAATGCCACCTGGTTACTCACCTATGATTGACATCCATCTCCTGTTTAGCATACTTTCCTAAAATCACTTAAGTACTAATATACAGCGATTTTCTTCCTTCATTCACAATAAACAGGAGGACTCGCGTGCTGCACTGCACTACTTCGAAATATGCTCACCTCAGGATGCAACAACTCTACATTTACGGCCCAGAACAGTGTCAGCACTTGGCTGTTCATCACTGGTCACCATAAAGCCATGAATCTAAGAGAAGATGGGGCGAAACTATACTGCAGGTCTTCATGTTCAAAGGAAAATAATCGACGACCGCAAACGGGATTGCACTACTTCCCGCAGTTGAGACACACGTCGGGGAAAACGTAACTCTTCAGCGTGGCAAGAAATAAAAAAAATTGTCACTCACCAAACGGCTGTCTGTTACTATTTGTGTTTACCCATCAAGACTGGCTCTGTCATGACGTTTTCAGGTGTAGCAAATTCTCAGCAACTTAAAACAAAATTTGCATCATGTTTGAATGTGAGTCCGCCATTACCGCCCAACTGGGATAGGCTTGGCTGCGGCACATGGAGCAAAAGTCCGCCACACAAAACTAGTATAATTCGGAAAACTCTCTTAAATTAATATGAATTGTACATGTAGTACAAGTAGAATTGAATGCGGGACATTTATATATTTAGCACTTAAAAGACAAGTAGCAGCCGCCTGTTCAGCCCGACATCCAATTCAAGAACAAACAACAAGAGGAGAAAAAAATATTTTAAAACAACAAAACATATTCAAAATTTTTAAAATCAAATGTAACAATTGCTTGCTGGAAGCTGGGAAGATTTTCCCAGAAAACCTGCCAACAATACCAGCTTCCAACAAACAAAAGAACAATGTAAACGATATTACGTCATCCCGGCACAGTAATAATAACCAACGCCGCAGCGACAATTGCACGAAAAGTAATTAAAAAAATAAATAAAATAAAAACCCCTTTTAACCCATAACACATCCTCAGCTTATCAAAACACACACGAAATCTACAACGATCCTCAACAAAACAAAGCACAAACACCACCACGACACCACCCCTCCATCACACAACAAACAAAAGCACATCGCTCTCAATATCCCGTTCCCGCTGGGCACATGCGGCATCCCAAATTGACATGATATGTCACTAAATGTCCACTTCCAGTACCACTCTTGGATCATTACCCGCTGGTCTAACAGAATCACTGTATTCACGGCATCAATTTTCTTCTGTGTACGGGATGTGCACAGCCGTCCAGAACCTAATTCATCGAGGATATTTTCGTGCCCCGCTGTGAACGTGGCACACCAGTTCCACACATTTGTCAATTTCATACATGTGTCACCATATTTTGCACACAACTTGCGATGGATTTCAGAAGGCTTTTGTCCCTTTTGACCACAGAAACCTTACCAAACTCCAGATCTCCACAGTCTCGAACGTCTCCAGCTTACCCGCAATTTTGGAACAGCTGTAACTCTGCATGCAGAAAGCGCACACGCCTGCCATGTCCCGGGGTGGTGGAGAATTACATGCTCTTCAAAATGTATATAATGATTTTTGCAACTATCTCACAGCTTTGCTGTGAAAAATTTACACAATGGGGGGGGGGGGGGCTTGCACAATGGTTCCTGACGTCATTTGTATATGTGAAATGAGGAATTATGGGATTGGAAATTTTAATGTCGGCACCTCGACATTTGCTAACAGCATAGAGTGACGTACCCTTCAACATATGTGGGAAAATAATTGGCCAAATTCTATCAAATTTTGATGGCATATAGGAACTAGTGTTCCCTTGATTCCCTCAGAATTTCAGGTTCCTCACTCTACTAGTTCCCAAGTAATTGACTCATTGATTGGAATAACAAGTAACGGCAGAAGTTCTCAGTCTTTTTAATCTGAGATCTAAAACGTGATGAAAGACAAAAGCACTGTTCCTTGCATGATCCCAGGAAGTTTTTTAGATGTTTGTTTTTTATTGTTAATTCAGCACACAGACACAGCACATATGATTTTATAAAACCAGAAAAAAGCGAAAAGAAGGAAAAACGCCATTTTTTTTTAATTGCGAGTAAAAATAGTAAAGCAATAACTTAAACATATTGTCATTTCATTTACATCATTTACTGGCATATATTCATGCATATAAAAATTACAGTGACAAGTCACTCTTCATTGTGCAAAGTTCATGAATTAACGTGTTGTTTGAAGTGTGGAGAATAAACACAAAGTGACAACTCGAACAGAGTAATAAATACGTATTACAAGAAATATTAACACCGAAATTTGGCTTAATTTTTGGAAAAGCTTATAGTTGAACTCACTTAAAGAACATATATATATTTTCTGGCACCATTATATTAGAAAAAATTTTGAGTAATAGTTTTGAATTTACCTTTTTTATCAACACTTGTTTCCCACTCTGTTCGAATTTAATAATAGCTTTTTAAAGGGTTACAGTAGTCCTCCCTTAGAAAAGGGCTATACGACACTGTCTGGTGTCAATTTGCATTAGAATTCATCTGAATTCCGATGTTGTAGTTCACCCTTTTATCGTTTCTGTCTTGCCTTTGTTGGGACAGAAACTCCGTTGCCGGACGTAAACTCCATTTGTAGCTGGACAGAAACTCTTTTGTCGGACATTAACTCCTGTTAATTGCCCAGCCCTAAATTGTGTTGGATTTATTGCTGTAAAATCATAATTGTATTCGATTATTTGAAAATTCAGAGCTTTGTACCTACTGATTTTATCCTGTATTTGAATTGATGTAAGAATTTATCTTTATTGTATGTATTGTAAGAATCTTTACTGTTAGAGAATCGCCCATGCTTCGAATCCAGCGTGCTAGCGATGACGTGCTTTCTACTAGAGCCTAGAAGTGACTCACTTGGAATCCGGAAGTGGAGTGACAGTTTCACCCACGCCACCACTAGGAGGCAGCAGTGAGCCTGCCTGGGATATAAAAGGAGGACGCAGGAAGCAAGCGGCATTCAAGATCGAGAGTTGTGTTGGACAGCTTAGAAGTGAACGGAATGGAAGTGGCCGAGGAAGACAATGAAGATGCGGATGCTATGGAGTACGGAACAGGCATGTTCCCATCGGACAAGGTTCCTATCACGTTGCTGATGTAGACTTTGGTTAGGCTTAACCTTCTCTTATTATGGAAAGAGACCATGTGGTAATTTTTATATTATTTTATATGATCAGTTTGAAGGGACTAATGGTATACCCAGTGTTGGCACCGCTACCGCTAAAAATAGCGCGCTACTACTAGTGTCGCTATCGCTATTGTAGTGATTTCTTAGCGTGCTTATTTCCCAAACAGAGTCAGCGAATTTATAGCGTCGCTAGCTTTTTTCTTTTAAATCCAAGCGATATTTCGCTTATATTTCGCTGAAAATTCGCTAAAATATGAAAAAAGATTCGAATAAGTCCAACTCGATATATCGGATTTTTTTATTTGATTATTTCGATTAATTCGGGTGTTTTTTTGGTTCCATTAATAAACCAATCCGAAAGTTTTTAGATTATTAAACGTCTTTTCATGTGTATGCCTTCTCATTGGCCGCTTCATCTAACCCGTTCTAATTTCGACCAATCCTATGCTGGCTTACCCTGGCCGTTTCTACATATAAAGAAGGTAAGGTGGTGGTGATCAGGGCCTATACGCTTGTTACGTATGCTATCAAAAGTATTTGAACGCGTCATTCTAAAGAGATTTAACGACTTCTGTGTGGCTAACAATCTTGTTCGTGAAGAGCGATTCGGCTTTCGCCCAGGTCACTCCTGCAAACTCCAGATCTGGAGGCTTATTGCAGATTTAAACACTCCTCTTAACTGTGCTAAATATGGTGGTCTTGTCTTTTTGGATGTCCGAAAAGCTTTTGATCAGGTTTGGCACGAAGGCCTGATTTACAAAATGCTTACTTGTGGTTTTCCGGACGATCTTATTGCCTTGATTAGATCCTTTCTGTCAAACAGGATATTTCGTGTCAAGATTGGGTGCTCCATGTCTAACCCGTGTGACGTCAAAGCTGGTGTTCCCCAGGGTTCTGTCCTAGGCCTGCACTCTTCAACTCTTTCATCCATGACTTCCCAACATTTACAAAATGCAAGCTCTATGTGTTCTCTGACGACGCAAACATCATGACCACTGACGCATTCCCGCTCACGTCATATCACGGTTACAAAAGGCCTTACATCTGTGCGAGAAATGGTTTGCAAAGTAGAGACTCGACCTAAACGTTGACAAGTGCAAGGCGATGTTCATTACGAAGAAACTTTGGAAACCCCCGATTCCTCTCTTCCTTTCTGGTAAAGAGCTCGAATGGGTAAAACATTACAAATGCCTCGGAGTGGTAATAGATGTCAAGCTAAATTGGGGCGACCATGTCTCCTACGCCGTCAACAAGGCAAAGAAGGCAAAATTCAGTCTGGTAGCGCGCTTGGATTGGACGGCAAACTATTGCTGTACAGGACGGTAATCCGAACCATCTTGCTTTATGGTATGCCTGCCTGGGTCACAATATGTAAGTCCAGATGGAAGGACCTCCAAACCTTCCAAAACGTTACCTTGAGGACCATTGCCCAACTTGACAGGATAGTTGCAACAAATACTTCTATTGCCGACGATTTTGAGATACCTCCCATTAGTAGCTATGTACAGGAGTCACTGAAGAAGTTGCTTCTGAAGATTAAGGACCATCCCAATCATCTGGTTGCAGATATTCTGGAGCATCCACTCACGTTTAGAAGTTTCCTCAGCATCGCAGGCCTCGACATGTCCTGGACATCAATTTCGACGACATCCAAAAGGCCATCTTTTCCAACTACTGGATCTCATACCTCCTTGTGCCCCTCGTCAATCAACAATCAACTTATTCGTCCTAATAGGAAAGGACCCAATCTTATCCACTGGATGACTTAACTAGGTTTCATCTGGCTTCTTGCCTAGTTCAGTGTACCTCCCCTGGTTACTTCCTGGATGAGTATGGTAGTGAAAGCGTTGCTTTCGGACCACTCGTTTCGTTTTCCCTGCACTGTTCGATTGTCGTGATCAGGGAAAATTAAGTGATCAACCGGGAAAAGTCAGGGAATTTTTTCAGTGCGAATGCGGATTTTCAGTAGGAATCCTGCATCCTATATGAATTGATTTTCTCTTTGAGATAACAATTATAGGATTTCTCATTTTTTTCAGAATCTGTATATGTAGGGACAGCTGTGTAGGTTTAAACAAAAGATTTGGTTCCTACTTCCATGATGATCAAATGATTTTGGCAGCTGTCACTCATCCAATGTTCAAGCTATCATGGATTGAAGATGATGGACAAACTTCCAGAGCAAGAAAACTGCTCACAAATGCAGTTGAGCCATTTCTCCCTGCAGAAAACTTCGAAAAATCACAAAGTACATGATTTTTATTTGCATTTGTAGTCAAGTAGTCATATGTAATGTTATAAATATATTAGGATAATAATTAACATTTTAATTATTTTAGAATCAACTGATGAAGACCTTGATTTTTATGATTTCGAGATGGGAAATGCTTCTTCGTTAGCAGCAATCGTGGACAAATACTTGGCAGATCCTTCTAGGGAAGTTGAAATGCTTCAGAAATATCCAGTAATAAAAAAAATCTTTTTATGCTGCAATACAAGCATCACATCTAGTGCTCCAGTTGAGCGTTTGTTCAGTTGTGGTAAATTGACTTTAACCTCACTGAGAAACAGACTATTGCCATCTACTTTTGAAAAACTTGTGCTATTAAAAAAAAAAAATAAAATGTTTTGTTAAATAAATGTGATTTTTCTTAAACTGTATCATATAATTTGACATAATATGAGAAAAATTATATAATTTTTTAAAAGTTGTTTTACCCTTCTCTTTACTTCATCACACCACAAAGGGTAGCAATGGCTGGCTATTTTTTTTT
>JAHWFO010081670.1:478-45543 GCA_023313115.1 Rhysida immarginata | reverse complement strand
TTTTTTTAAATCGTATTTTCATTGCGTTTATTATCAGAATATTAAATAATACGAGGGTTGGGGCATAAGTCATGGCAACTATTTTTTTTCTTGTAGATATGTGAACGGATCACAAACGTATATGTGTCGTGTGGAAGTTCTGCAGGCTCTGTGATAGCTGGTAGTAGCGCAGCGAGGGCTGTGAAATCAGTCAGTTGGTGAGTGTCGTGCGAGATGGAAGTAACCCGTGTTGAGCAGCACGCTTACATCAAAATAGCCGTTCTCCGAGGGAGAAATGCGATGGAATGTCACAGTGAATTAGTGGAAGCCCTTGGGAATAATGCCCTACCATACCGTACAGTAGCACGGTGGGTAGAAAAGTTTCAGCAAGGACGTGTGTCAAGCAGAGATGAGCAACGTTCGGGACGACCGGTCGTGAGGCTGATGGTATTCAGCGCCTCCCACATTTTTGGCAGCGTGTGGTGACAGTAGCAGGGGACTACTTTGAGGGTCTTTAGGCCCAGGTTTGTCATGTCAACTTTATGTGTACTGTGTTGTCATTCTTTTGCACCGTGAAGGCCATATTGCCCTGTATACTACTGTAATAAATTAGTGTGTTACGATATTTCAGTGCTATTCATTGTCCACACATGTAGTTAACACCTTGTCCTTTCGTCTGTATATGTCACATTTTCCAACTGGACTGGTATCTTCAAGAAAAAAAAATAGTTGCCATGACTTTTGCCCCAACCCTCGTATTTACATTTTATAATAAGAAGTGTTGATTTTTTCTTAACTTTTATTTTTTTTCCCCTGCGTATTATACCCCGAAAATTACGGTAATTGTTACAGGTTGAGAGAAATTTCCAATTGTACAGTTGTAGAGCTCAAAACGCTGATTTTAACAAAAAACAAAACGAGATTAAAATTATAAAAACAAACATAAAATAAACCCACTACAACAAAATGAAATTTTGATGCTCAAGCTGTGGTGTGAACTATGGAATGGCATCTTGGTGGGACCTGTTTTCTACAACGGTTGCCTTACAGGAGTAAGGTACACAGAACTGATTTTGGAATAATTTGTGTACCTTACTCCTGTAAAGCAATCATTGTAAAAAACGGGTTGCACCAAGATGCAATTCCATACTCTGCACTCAGTTTCAGCACCGAAATTCCATTTTGTTTAATGGGTTTACTTTACGCTTTTTGTTAAAATCAGCGTTTTGAGCTCTACAACAGTCAATTGGAAATGTTTCTCTACCTGTAACGGTTACAAAGTTGCAAGGTGCAAAATTTGAGGTCAAAAATCTAATTTGACATCAGCACTGTTCAGCCCCTACCTAACTTCCTATATGTTTGCCTGCGATAGATTTGTTGTATCTCCACTCGTTTTGAAATTGTTTAGGGGGGGGGGGGGGGGTACAGACTTTTGACCCGTGCCGTATTATAATAATAATAATAAACTTAACATTATTGTTGAAAGGAGGAGTTAATAACATCTATAATTATATTTTGAAAAATCCTGGGAAATCTTCCCAGAAATCATGAAATCTTCACGACTCTTATAAATCTGTGAAATATTTTCTAATCTTACAGATTTATGAAATCTCTCCCAAATCTTTGGAAATCCCATGAAACTTCAAAATCTTAAAATCACTTGGAAAAGTCTGGGGATTTTTAAATCTCGTACATCATTTCTTTGAATGTTGGAGCCCTCGGTATAGCCACTCCAAATTGTCTTTGTGGCAGTTTTGTGAAACTGTGGCGCTGCTGCAGTTTTGACTCCAATCACAGGAATTGTTTTGCAGTTTGGGTTGTTTATTTAATTTGATTTCAAAGATATTGTAGAACAAATGTTATTTATTTTTTCTTTGTTATGTATTTAAATAAGTTGTTAATGAAATTAAGTATATTAAAAAAAAATTGAATAAAGAAAATCAAATCTATGCATAATGATAGTACTGTCGTAATCATGATTATGGTAGTAATAATCATAATTATAAACTGGAGATTGTCTCCAAACACAGGTAATAATTTTTCGATTGAAAAATGGAAGGAAAACTTATGATTATGGTACACAAAATGTTTCCTTAAATTTATAATTAATTTATTTATTAAAAAGAAATTAACACAGCATGGTATAAAAAAAAAAAAAAAAAAAAGGCTGTGGCTACGTAAAGGGTGACCGGGTCCCGATTTTTGTACACGGCTATGAAGTTGCCAGAAGTGACGACATGTCGGAGGGCGTTCCCATCCATGTGCTTGTCATGACAAAAAAAAAAATCTCGTGATTTTTCAAGAAGTGTGAAAAAAGGAGTGATTTAAAAAAAAATAGACTAGGCAAGACGATTTCAAAAGTTTATATTGTTGTATCTGATAAAATTACTTAAAAGTATTTAACTCTCCAAAGATTTAGGAATGTTTAGGCACAAGACATATAATAAACAGCATTTTTAATAATTTTTATTTATTTTTTAACTTTTAAAAAAATTTATATAATTTATCATCTAAACATATCGATAAGCTTGAAAAACATGCATGTATCGGTCAGTCACAGCTATACAGGGTGTCTCATAAATAGAGGTACAAAGTTTAAGAGGAAGTAGAGAACATGAAAGGGTTGAGACCCATCACCAGAAACGTCATGGGAAA
The DNA here is from genome assembly GCA_023313115.1 of Rhysida immarginata. Lineage (NCBI taxonomy): Eukaryota > Metazoa > Arthropoda > Chilopoda > Scolopendromorpha > Scolopendridae > Rhysida > Rhysida immarginata. Next base: position 42,909 of record JAHWFO010081670.1, on the reverse strand, counting down.
ATGGTAGAAGGTACAAGAAAATGAAAGGACACAAGACAGATTAGCAGAACATTCATTGCACATAAATATTACAAATGGCGTAGTAGATGATTTCATTTTATAAAGTTCGAAGTTTCTATTTAAAACATGTTTTACACTAGCACGTTTTACAGCGGTGGCGATGGCACCTATGCTGGATTCCTCGGGTTCTTCTCTATGACACCCAACACAATTTGTTCCATGGCGGGCATGTGAGCCACTCGTGGCCTGCCCTCACTATGCCTGTTACCTCTTAAAGACCCATATTGTGAAAACAAACGGTGGCCTGCTACATGTCTTGGTGGAAACCTTCTCGATAGTCATTCAGCTGCTCGTGCATTGCCATCAGCCAGTCCATACATTAAGTGCATGTCTGCCAACTTCCTGTTCATATAACATTGCATGCTCTTCCTATGGTGACTACTGCAGTTGAATGAGGAAAAATCAGATATTTCCCCTCCAGCACTCTTATGCAATTCTCAATCCTTTTGATGTTATCTAACTCCCCTTAAAGTTTGTACCTCTATTTATGAGACACCCTGTATAACAAAATTTTATAACAATTTAAGAAATAACAAAATATTGAATATTAAAATATTCTATAAAATGTCTAGAAAATTTGGATTCGATCAGAAAACAATACAAATATTTTCGAAATATACAGGGTGTATCAGGTTCGATGGTCATAAAATACCTAGCGTGATCCTTTGCATGATTACAAACTTAAACTTCCTTATGCAAAATGTTCAAAACTCAAATGTTAAGGGTCTAAACATCACGCAAATTGTTTCTATTTAAAGAGCGATAAGGGCAATAATACAGTGATTTTGGAAAAGGATGAATATTTTAGGAGGGCGGACCAAATCATCGAAAAGGGCCCCCTTTGAGGTATTAAAGAAGACCCCCCCCTACCCAAACTAATAAGGGATGTGAAAGTTATTATCAAAACTTGCCCCAACACTGTCCCTAATAATTTACTTTCGTCATTAGCTTTAAGCAATCCGACCCTGCCCAAGCTGTAGGCCCTACCCAAAGTTCATAAACCGGGCCAAAAAATGAGACCTATTGTCTCCAATATTAACTCTCCCCTTTACCCTATTTCGAAATTTCTGGCCAATTTCCTCAACACTCTTAAAATCTCAGAGTTCGATAGCTCAATTAAGAATAGCATAGAGTTAACCAGTAAACTTAGCAATAGGATAATCAAACTTAATGAAATATTGGTTTCCTTTGATGTGGTATCATTATTTCCCAGTGTCCCCATACTTGAGACCCTCGTTTTCCTTAAAAAAGATTTTAGCGAATAACAAAATTTCTAAGGCCCAAATAGATGAAGTGCTGCGTTTAACCAAAATTTGCGTTAATAACTATTTTTTGTATAAAGGAACTATCTATAAAATGAAAAACGGGACTCCCATGGGGTCCTGCCTAAGCCCCATTCTCGCAGACATTTTTCTCAAATCCTTTGAAAATAAACTCAAGAATTGGGGTACTATTTCCCCGAGGTATGGTTCCGCTACGTGGACGACGTCTTCGCCATTTTAGACACTAGTGTTTGCGATATTCACAGATTTGCGGAACATATTAATAACTTCTTCCCACTATTCAATTCACGTATGAAAAGAAGTCGACGGTAAACTACCTTTCCTGGACGTTTTGGTCTTAAGAAATAACTCGTTGTCCTTTGAAGTATACCGCAAACCCTCCAATCATTTAAATTTTATCCCTTCTGATTCCAGTCGCCCTTGGAATCAGAAGCTATCCACTTTTACGTCTATGATCGATCGTGCGTTAAATCTTCCCTTAGATAACACTGCGTTTAAGAAGGAGATTTCCTTAATTAGAAGAATCACCACCAGAAATGGTTATGCCCATGGAACCGTAACTAAAATCCTGAAGAAAAGAAAATTTATTAAATTCATCAAGGATATTACTACCCTTCAGAAAGCCCAAAGGAATTTCACCACTATCTCCTTACGCTATAATGGTCAACTTGTCAAAGGTCTTAGCTCCGTCTTTAAAGCACATAACCTTTCCCTCTCTTATAGCAACCCGAACCAGGCAAAACTCTTACTTGGTAATCCGAAGGATAAGGTTCCCCACTCCACAAGGCAGGAATTTATGAAATCAAATGTCCACACTGTTCGAAGTTCTACAAAGGGCAAAGTTCCTGCAACATTTTGATCCGCTTTAAGGAACACTTGGCTCACTGGAAGTTCGGAAGAAGCAACCTCTCCGCCATTGCTAAACACTCCCTGGAGACAGGGCATGAGTCCCCACCCAAAACCTTAAACTTTTGAAATCAATAAATAATAAACGACTCCTGGATGCCTTTGAGAGTATGGAGATCCATTCCACCAATAGCAGTGATTTACTTAACTCAGACAAAGTCAGGCTAACCAGCGACTCCAAACTAATTCAGTGGTGGACTACCCTAACCAATCACTGATTTGATCTTTTTCTGTCCTTTGAGTGCTATTTCTGTAATTGGTTGCTTCTCACTATAAATAATAGTTAGTTTTCTATCAACCTCAGTATCATCTGGTGTGTTACTCCCTATTCTACTTGCTGAATGATGAGAGTCGAAGCTAGCTGATCACCTTGATCTCACCCCAGAAATCAAACAATTAATTGAGCAAAGGAATAAGGTTAGAAGGCAGTGGTGCCGAACTCGTGATTCATGGCTTAAGACCAAGTATAATAGGCTCACAAGAAGAGTTCACGAGGAGGTAAAAGCACTTCGTAATGACAGATGGAATGATAAAGTTAAGAGTCTGTCGACCCACGATAACTCTATGTGGTGCATGGTTCGAGCCTTGCAAAACAAGAAAGCCATTAATATCCCACCTCTGTTAGCCCAAAATGGCAAATTCATCACGAATGATGATGATAAAGCGCAGCTTATTGCAAGCTCACTTTCAGAACAGTTTGTCACGCCTACTGATGATCGGCAAATAGGACTTGATATGTCCGAGAAAGTAAAATCCTGCATAACTGGCTTCTATAATATTCACGGCAATGAATTCCCAAAACATAGCATTGATGTAAATGAAGTCCTAAGCATCATTAAAAATTTAAAAACGAGAAAAGCTCCAGGTAAAGACTCTATTAAGAACAGTGCTTTGAAAAATTTACCTCCAAATACAATTCAAGATATTGCAAAAGTGATTAACGACTGCTGGAAGAACACTTACTTCCCGGATGCTTGGAAGCAATCAGTTGTCTTAAGCATTCCTAAGCCAGGACAAAATCCTGCAAATCCTGTTAGCTACAGACCCATCAGCTTGTTACCATCAATTTCCAAAATCCTGGAAAAAACAATTCTCAAGAGATTCATTGAGCACTGTGATGCCAACGATCTCATCCGCGATGAACAATTTGGCTTTCGCTCAAACCATTCCTGCCAACTCCAAACATGGAGGCTCGCAGCAGATATCAATGAGCCCCTTAATCTTTCTATGTACTGTGGGGTCGTTTTTCTCGATGTACACAAAGCCTTCGACCAAGTCTGGCACGATGGTCTTATTTTTAAAATGATTATGGATGGATTTCCTCAAGACATAATTACTCTGATACACTCGTTTCTCTCCAACCGGTTCTTTCAGGCCAGAGTTGGAGATAGTCTATCTCCTATGTATGAAGTAAATGCTGGTGTCCCACAGGGTTCAGTCCTGGGGCCAGTATTATTCAATTATTTTATGCGAGACTTTCCAAGTCCTTCTAAATGTAAGCTCTTTTTTTACGCAGATGACGCTGCTATACTGACCTGTGCTCGTCAACCAGCCGTAGTAGTCTCGCGGCTGCAGAAGGCTCTAAAGGAGTGTGAAAGCTGGTTTAGCAAGTGGAGGCTAAAATTGAATGTAGACAAATGCAAGGCGATGTTTGTCTCCAAGAAGAGAAAGAGATCATTAGATTCTCTAACACTATATGGCAAAAAACTGGACTGGGTTGAAACTTATAAATATCTTGGTGTTGTTATTGACTCTAAACTTACCTGGACTCCTCACGCAACTTATGCGTTGAATAAGGCCAGGAGAGCCAAGTTTAGCTTGATTGCTCTGCTGGGCCGGAATAGTGCTCTAAACATTGATAATAAACTCCTACTCTATAAGGTCATTGTTCGGACTATCTTGACCTATGGTATGCCCGTCTGGGCCACAATATGTAAAACTAGATGGAAAGAACTGCAAACGTTCCAAAACGTTACCCTTAGGACTATTGCGCAAAAAGATCGGAGAATTGTTCGCAATTCCTCCATTTATAATGACTTCAACATGACTCATATTGGCAAATACGTTCAAGGGCTCATGGAATTCATGCTGCCCAATATAGAAAATCATAGCAACGAGCTAGTCTCGGGCATTTTAAAGCATCCTATGCATAGAAAGAGATATCGTGATCCAAGGCATATACTTGATATCAATTTTGAAGACATTGATAATGTCTTATTTCCAGATTACTGGACTTCATAAGTCGTGTTTTATCTAATACTAGTGGTCTGCTTCTAGTCTAGACAGTCGTCAATCAAATTTTCCTCCACCAAGAGGAGGCAATTTTCTTTCATACTTTGGATGACCCTTGTGGGTACATCAGGCTTCTTTTCTAGCTCAGTGTATTTCCCTTGGAATATGATTATGAAGGGTGAGATTATGGAAGCTATGCTTCAAGTTCCACTTGAATACCGATACACTACACTGTTCGATTGTCGATTGTCGATTGTCTATCAAACTCAGTATCATCTGGTGTGTTACTCCCTATTCTACTTGCTGAATGATGAGAGCTTCACCCTCGAAAGTGCTTTTAGGATAAGGTTGTATTTTTCTTTTTCTTTTTTAAAATTTGTTGTGGTTAAAGAGTCTTTTATTTCTTTTATTGTAATAAGTTTGGTGTAGATTTAAAGAAAACTTTATTGGAGCTCAAAAAGAAACTGGTCATGTACATAAAAGATGATAAATTGAATCATTTGGTTATTGTCAGTAAAGATGACTACTTTGAGAGTGTTGAGATGATGCTTGAAGAGGGTCCATATGAGAATCTGAGTAAAAACCCTATACCTTACTCCATAGTAAAGCTAAAGGCCGGTTTCCATTTAGTGTGTTCGGTGTCTCATCATGTGCGGCATCCTTTTTGCTTCGGCATCCTTTTTTGCAATCGTCGCCTGTGAGACGCACCCTGATTAGCACGCAAGCGCGGTTGTTTTCCATTTAGCGACTTTCAACGTTATCCTGAATCTGGTCTGATCTGATTGGTCGAGTCACTGCAAACAATTGTTGCTCTCTCAAGGTGATGGAAAAAGAGGATATCAACCACTCCGATCATGTTCACACTTTGAATTTATTACTATATCATTTTAACTTAATAAATAAATAATTCACGAATTTTTTATAACCTGTTTATTAATAAATTCGCGAGAACCTGTGTTGGCGAACAGCAGCTACGGCAGCCATGATTCTGCATCTGAATTGGCGAAGACAACTACCCAGAATCCATAGCAAAGTAGACTGCACCTGATTGGCTAGATCAAAAAGACGCCTAAAAATCTAGCCATGCCAGATCTTGAAAAGATGCGTGACCGATGTCGGACCGACGCCGAACAGACGCCGAACAGACGCAGACGCTTAACAGACACTAATTGGAAAACGAGTGCGTTTTTTAAAAATTCCAAAAAAAGATGCAGACGCCTAACAATCGCCAAACTGACGCTAAATGGAAACTGGCCTTAAGGAGTGCATCAAAAATTGCAAATGCACTTTAAAAGTGATACCACAGAGTAGACTGATACCAATAAACCCAATAGCTCCGAGACTATACTGCCTGCCAAAAACCACAAAGTGAGGAATAAGTGGAGGCCTGTCGTTGATTACGTTAATTCCCCAACACACAACTTAGGTAAGCATATATTAAAATTCTTTCTTTCCTCGTTAAGTCTCCCTGGTGTAGAGTTTAGAATAAAAACCAGTTTAGATCTTAGTAAAGTTTTAAAAGACGTGAATATAACTAAGCTGACAAACTGTGCTCGTTCGATATTGAGAACTTATTCCCTAGCATTCCTGTCAAAGAAACTCTGATTTGGTTAGAAGAGATTCTATGTGATAACTATGTCCCCCTAGGTTAGAGATATTTTTTAGTTACGAAATTAATTATATTCAACAATGTTTTTGTATTCAATGGACAATACGTTATAATGATTAATGCATCCCAATGGAGAGCAGTGTTAGTCCATATTTGGCTAACCAATACATTCAAAAACTGGAAAATATTGCCTTAAATAGTTATAAGTATTTTCCAGGAATATTGTATGGATACGTTGATGATATTCTGTGTATTTAACACACAAAATAATGTCTATGATTTCTTATTAGCGCTTAATAATGTGTGCCCATGCATTAATTTTACTATGAAGATGGAAGTGGACAATAAACTAAATTTCTTTGATCTTGTTATCAATCATAGAGGCGTAATCAGGATTTTACAAATGAGGGGTTCGGTTGGAGGAGGGGGGGCGCCCCAATAAAATGTAAAATAGTTTTCTAGTAGAAACAAAGAAAAACAAATGGAATTAAAGGTCAAGGAAATAAAAGGGGGGTTCGTCCGAACCCCCTGAACCCCCCCTAGTTTTGCCCCTGAATCAGTCTGAAATTGAATTAAAGTTTGATATATATAGAAAAAGTAATTTCACCCCAGCATATATTCATAGTAAATCAAACCACTGCTTGTCGCACAAACTGGCTGCATTTCACCACTAGGTAAGAAGGGCACTTATATTGCCACCAGAATAAAAAAACAGAAACAACGAATTGGAGAAAATCGGATCTTTTGCAAAATTCAATGGATATGATGAAGGAATAATAAACAAGATGGAAGAAAAATCAGAAAACACATATCAATAGAAGAAGTAACCACCTTAAAAATAGGAAAAGGAGGAGTACAAAAATGTTTTATGCTTACCATTTAACCCAAACTTAAATACTGACCTCCGGAAGATCTGCGGTAATTTTAATGTCAAAATTGTTTATACTAGCAAGAATACCACAAAGGGAAAAATTGGTAGATTGAAAGATAGAATTCCCGAAAATGAATGGGCAGGTGTCTACAGGTTTAAATGCGCTTCATGTGCTAAGTTTTATATTGGCAGCTCAAGGATAGGAGTTCAAAAAAGAATGAAGGAGCATGTCTCCTGCATTAAAAATGTTAAAATGGGGATCTCGTCTTTTGCCGACCATATTTTGACTGAAGCATAATTTTTCAACAGACTTGTTCAAAATTGTTCATCCCTGTAGAGATGCAAAAATGTTAAACTTCTTAGAATCTATGGAAATTGTTAAAAATAACAGAAATCAGTTATTGAATAGTGACAAGGGACCTATGCCTATACTTGATTGGCTCCCTTTATCAAAATTCATCCTGCGTAAGTTAGCGGGGCTCTTATAGCTAGACTGGAATTGATTAGGTGCGAGAAATTCACCGATTGGTTAGTTATTTTTATTTATTCTTTACATCGTTTTGTTATTGGTCTATGTGAATTACCTTTGCTTATAAAAGTTGGATTTACCTCTTGTAAGTCACTCACTGATTTGGTTTACGAAATGTACATTAGAGTCTATATTAAGAAATTTTGTGGATTAGTGGTTTGTGTTGTCTTTTTCATTATTTCAGTGTCCGCAGTTTCTTGGTGTGTTTTTTTATTTAATATACATTATCGCACATTTATTCACTTTATATATTTTAGTTCCAAGGGTGATTCTTTCGACAGTTCGTTGGAGAAACCTATTGCATCTCTAAACTTCATTTTGGTCTTAAATGAAAGGTCTTAGTCTGTAGATTTGTCAAAGTTAGTTTTTTTGTACATAATTACTATTAATTAATGGTAATTTACAATTAAAAATTGCTTTAAGCGCATGTTTAGTGATATGATAAAAACTGTCTTAATGTACATCCACAGAAATTGGCTTCTGTGCAGGCATTGTAGAAGGCTGTTCCTTTAACTGGTATGGAAGCGTGCAACGTTCTCTTCTTTTAAGCTACTCTGTTATTCCATTTGTTGCTCTGATGACTTTTTATTTATTTTTTTTTTTAATTTTAGGGATGGAGATTAATAATAAGATGGTTGTTTATCGTCAAATTTTGGCTGCTTCCATCTACTTGCATATAATAATCTGATAATAAAACCAGGACAAATTTTAAATTTTAATAGGCTAAAGCTAATATTTTGAATTGCTGTTAAGAAAAACTGGTATATTAGTTTCCCTTAGCAGTCAGATTATTGGGATATTACTTGCCCATTAACTAGAGCTGACACAGTAATAAATGCAATACATGGATGCGACCAGCTTTAATGATATCAGTCAAAGAAGTTAGGGGATGCAATTCTACACTTTTACTGATGTTTGCTACTAACCGATCTTTATAAAACTGTTGAGACAAAACATTTGAATTATCTTTCAAATGGATATATTTTGCATGGCAGTGAGTACTAGAAAATACAATTAGAAATGCTTTTATGAAAGCAGAAATTACACCACCTGTGGAAGATTCAATTATGAGATTCAAAAATGAGGAAGAAGAAGAAATGGTAATTAGGCCTAGCATAGAACTGCTTACTGAAATGATGAAATTATTCTGCTTTTCGATTTTGAAAGATTTTAAATACATTTATTTTTGATATAATGTAATTTTATTTATTTATTTATTTATTTATTTATTTATTTATTTAAGAATAAATTAGTTAGCTATTAATACATGAGATCCCAACAAGGATCCATATGGTACGTAGGACCGACTAGTTATATCGATGTGGGCTCAAGAACATAAAAAACAATATGGGTTAGTTTAACAATTGTAACAGTAGAATTAGTAACATTGTTATAAACTCATAACATTATATTAGTATAACACGACAAGACCTTAAAATAATCCTCACATCAATGCTAATCTTATACCTAGACATAAACCACAGAATATATGCCACATATTCATGAATGTTTTAGTTATCCACTTACCTTATGATTATCCGCCTTAGCAGTTATAAAGAAAAAAATTACAGAATAAATTATCCTTCAGTTACAAATAAATAGGGGAATTAGTCTGTCTCCAGTCAGGTACAACAGAACTTAACCTACCTAGCGAAACAAGGTGCCATAATCCTCTTATGCAATAAACTAAGACAAAATCCCGTAGACGATTAGATTGTTCAAAGGAGAGCCCGCAATGGATGAATACACAGGTGTCTGAAATATATTTCGAATCTAACGATCGCTGGTTCTGTATCTACAGGTCTTATGAATGGAACAGTATGCTTTTAGTAACTTGCGAAACATGAGATATGATTGCGAAGAGCTTATTTCTGACAGCAATTGGGCCCAATTTTTGATCCCAATATACGTAATACAACGACGACAATAATTGGTTTTAGTAAATGGTAAATGTATTTCGTTTGCTGTTCTAATATAATGTTTTATGTCTTTCATAATCTGGCATATTTGTGATATGCCACATAGATCCAAATATCAGAAATTATTTGGATCTGTTGTTATCATCCTTAATTATTCAATAATATTTATTTTAGCCAATTTATTCAATTTATCTCTCCTTGATTTTCAGCGTGAAGCTGGTATTTATGTTCATAAGGTATATAACAGTTTATGTACAAGACCAAATATATTTTATTTGCAATCTGCTATTTTGATATTTTTTATCAATCAATCTATCGTTCCATCTTTTCTCCTTTGTGTGATCACTTTCCGTTACAGATTGTTGAAAGAAGCGGTAGAGAAAGCTATAAAAAAAATCGTTGCTAAGCAACAAGCCATGGGGGAAATTGGCTTCTGCTAACGATCTTTTTGAATCTAGTGTTTGCTTAAACTCAGCGCTTAAAGCAGAGGAGAAGGTGTGGGATGGGGATTGGCGGATTCATTTTCCTGCTCTGCTTTTGTTTATTATAAAAGGGGGTTTGAACAGTGCCTGCCTCTCTGATGATTCTGACGACGATTGAGTTGAGCAGATGAGCACGAGTTGAGCAGTTGAGCAGAATCTGTCCAAAGTAAATTATTAAGGCATACGATAATCGTTCTACCGACGACAAGAATCTTTCGTGACTCTATAGGCAGTTTACCTCACGGTGCGCCCTTCTCAGGGCGGCAAATACCCACTCCACACCTGAGGTTACTGAACCACATTCTCACGAAATCCTAGGAATGGCTCCCTTCGGAGCAGCTACAGCGAAAGCCACAGAGACAAAGCTCTCTCACGACTATGTCTACAAAGATTGTGTCTCCAAGGACCCGAGATTTGCGGCTATGGATGCCATCATCAAGGAAAAATTTGAATCTTTTCGCACTGACATGTTGAAGAAATACAATGAGCTAGAGCACAAGTTTGAAGGAATGAAAAGTGATATAGCCTCCATGTCAAGTAGCATCACGACCTTGTCAATCAGCCTAGAGTCAGTCAACAAGGAGATAATCAAATCCAGAAACGACTCATTGGAAAATTTTGCTAAGTTTGAAACTCTTCTTACGACATTCTTCGCAAACAAAGTGCCCCATCACGGGCAACTCGAACCTGAAGCTTCTGAAATGGATACCGATATGGTCCTGCTCCAAAGAAATGCAGATAGTGCCATCATGACCGAAGGCAACAGCCTAAAACGAAAACATCTCACTGAAGAGTCAGGAGAAGAGGACGATGAAGGCTGGATCACTGTACTCAATAAAAAACATAGCATAAATGATCAGATCAAGAACCTCCCCCCTACAAATAAAGAACCAAGGGAGTCAACCACAAACAATGGCAACCCTCACTCAAAACCTGGAGAGCCGCAATTAATATATCACCCGGATCAAGCAAAATACAAGTACGTCCCCCCAGTAATTATCAGAACCCACGGCAAGCCCCTGAAGGAAATTCTGCATGAAATAGGTCGACATGTTCCGCTTACGAAAATTACGGCTCACACAGGAAGAAGTGACACTATTAAAGTCAAATGTGAGTGCGCTGAAACACACAATAAACTCATCAACGGGATTAAAAGCGAAGGCTCCCTAAGAATTCAACATCATCAGCTAAAAACGGAGAAATCCCTTAAATACGTAATTAGAAACATAGATACAACCTATGACTTGGCTGACCTCGAGCACGACATTAGAAATGCGAACTACTTCCCTGAGAAACTCATCAGGCTCAAAAAGTCCCAAGGTAACATCGCCTCTCAAGGGAGGTCAGGGAAGCCATCCAGGACCTTAAAAACACGAGATGGACTGACAAAATTTCCAGCATATCCACAATTGATAACTCAATCTGGAATATGGTGAAGTCACTAAAGGGAGCTAAACACAAAAGGATACCCCCACTAAAAATGGACAATGGAGATACTGCACTTACCGACGCCCAGAAGGCCCTTACCTTTGCGCAATCTTTAACAAAGCAGTTCGTCATCCCGGAGACAGAAGGAGCACCCAAGACCTTGTACATCGATTTCCCACTTTATAAATCTCTCATCACAAGCAACCCTCCACTGGAACTCCCTACCCAAACGGAAATTCTATACCATATCCACAAACTGAAACCCAAAAAAGCCCCAGGCCCTGACCTAATTACGAACGAGGATTTAAAAAATACCCCGCCGGAAACCATAGATGCCATCACAAAAATTATACAAGACTGCTGGAGACTTAAGCATTTCCCTGACGCTTGGAAGCAATCAACCATCTTATGTATTCCTAAACCCGGATTGACTCCTACCCTACCCTCAAACTACAGACCAATAAGCCTACTCCCCGCCCTATCCAAACTCCTGGAGAAAATAATCCTTACAAGAATACAGCAATTCTGCGAAGACAAAAAGCTCTTGAAAAATGAACAATTTGGCTTTAAAAAGGACCACTCTTGTCAGCTCCAGCTCTGGAGGCTAACAACAAATATTACAAATGCAGTCAACCTCTCAAAGCGATGTGCAGTAGTTTTCTTGGACGTCCAAAAGGCTTTTGACCAAGTTTGGCACGACGGTCTCCTTGCAAAAATGTTCAGAGATGGATTCCCTCCGGACCTCATAACCCTAGTCAGAAACTTTCTTAAGAACAGACGTTTCTGCACCAAGGTCGCTGAAGCATACTCCCAACCTTACCCCGCTGAAGCTGGAGTCCCACAGGGATCTATCCTGGGCCCCACTCTATTCAACTACTACACAAATGACTTCCCCGTTCCGAAAGACTGCACGTTATATCAATATGCTGACGACACAGCAATAATGGCGAAGGCAAACACAACGGAAAACCTCATCGACATCCTTCAAGAGGCCCTAAGAAAATGCGAAAAGTGGTTCAATACCTGGAGACTGAAACTGAACGCTGATAAATGCAAAGTGATGTTCTTCTCCAGAAGACGAGCTACCCCCAAAGAATCACTACTGTTATATGGAAATAAACTAGAATGGGTCAAAACATATAAATACCTTGGAGTTAACATTGACCCAAGACTGACTTGGACCCCACAGTGCGAATATGCCCTACGTAAAGCAACAAAGGCTAAATTCACTCTAATAGCCCTACTGGGAAGAAACAGCGCCTTGAGTACCGACAACAAATTGCTCCTTTACAAAACAGTAATAAGACCTATCCTTTTGTATGGTATGCCGGTATGGGCTACATCATGCCTCTCAAACTGGAGAAGACTTCAGACATTCCAAAACAAGATGATAAGAAGCTCCAAAAAAGGATCCACAAGAGGATGCAGCAACAAAACTCTGCATACCCGCCTCAACATCCCCACTGTAGGAAATGTCGTGAAAATAGAAACCTTAAAGTTACTCGACGAAATTAAACATCACTCAAACACACTAGTAGCCGACATCATGCACAACACCAAACGCCAAATAAATCCGAAGAGAATCAGAAGCCCCACTCAAATCTCTGATGTAGACTTTGATGACCCATCATCCCCCATCTTCCCCCCCTACTGGTCACACAAGAAGTAATAACAAATCTCCAAACACTTGACAATTGACAGTCAAACCCTCCTCTCTACTTCAAGTGTAGAATTCATACCACATACAAGGAAGACTTAAATGGGAAACTCCAGCTTCTCATCTATCTCAGTGTAATTCCTCAAGTTTATGATCCAGAAGAGTGAGATTAAAAGAGCTGGGCTCTAGTACCACTCGCCCCCCAGTACACTACACTGCCCGATTGTCGATGCCTGCCTCTCTCTCTCTCTCTCTCTCTCTCTCTCTCTCTCTCTCTCTCTCTGATATTCTCATCAGTCAGCGAAGCGAGGTCCTCCACTGATCACTTGCTCTGACTCTTCCTTGGCCTACCGTCCCTTGTGAAGGCAAAACTCGCTGACACCCTTTTAACTCTCACGTACGGAAACAACATATCGGGTGGAAGGTCGTCACAAGCAGGGACAATGGCAGAGCAAGAGGAAGGCAACGCCAATCAGTGTGCAATATAAGGAAATCCAGAATATCCGTCTCCATGCACATTTCAAAATAGATATCACCATTTTGTAGACAATGGTGACAGCGTGCTTGGGACAAAGAATACCGCACACATCCCTAGGCACGAACTTGAAATGTGTGAGGAGGCGGAGAACACAACACCTAGCATCGGTCATGGGAGACATCTCTGCGGTGAACATCTGTGATCCATGGGTAAACCCAGTGGGAACCAACTGCGAGTGGAAGCAGTAATCAGCGACCATCACTTGGTGGACGCTCATCTGAAAATCATCGGCTGGCAACAATGCAGCACGAAACTTATGCAACGACTGCTGTATCAGTCTGCATCGTGTACATGTGCACAATCAAACTTCGTAATACAACGGCTACAATTGTGATTAATCCAAAGAAGCAGATAAATGTAATTAGACCTCAACTCAATTAAATAAAAGATAAACTGAACCACCAAAAAGAGAACTTGGCATTAGCATGCTTGTTAACGAATTAAAAGGGGAAGCTTTAGATTTAAACGCACTTTATATTTCCAGGAACTTGAGAATCAATTTTGTCACTTGATCATTTTATTTATCATTTATCTTTAACTTGTAGCATACTAACACACTAATTAATATTTTTTACTTCGATTAAGAGTCTTTAAATTTAATTCAAATTATTGCATTTTCTTCTCGAACGTAATTCACTTGCTTCACGAATAAGTTTAAGAACAATCGTTAATTGAAAATAAAAGAGAATAATATTGAGTTGGCATTCTTAATGATCTTGATAATAATAATAGTTAAGATGGAAACTTTCATTGGGAACTTTAAAAAATATTGCGGGCACAGTGGAATAAAGAACTAGATTTGTGAGGACTGGCTTCTTGTGAAATGATAAGTAGTCACAAAGTAGGTAAGTGATCATTTGTTAACAAAATGAATAATGATGGCGGACTTCAATTTATTTTATGAGGGGAGTCATATGTAAATTGAGTAGAGGGGTCTAACGGTAAAACATTATCCACCCCCACCCCCATCACACTGGTGCACACGACCAGACGTCCTATTTGGTTGAACAATTCATAGATAATTAATACACTCTATTCAGTAATTTAATTTTCATAAATTTTGAACTACATGCCTCCACCGGTCACCACTGAAGCGGCAGCAGATGCAGCCGCGGTGACTACAACGCACGTTTCAGGAACGACGCCAGGCACGGATCGTGTTCTATTTCCAGAAACACGTCAGAGACCGAAAGAAGCCATAATCGATTTTATTACACTCAGAGACAGCGGTTTCCATACCCCCATTTTTGGAACATTCCATTGAAAATTTAATTTTAATATTTTGGCACAAATAAGCCTTCACAGGTCCTTAATTGTTACTTACTTACTTACTTACTTTTCAAACCCACTTATCCGTTAGGGTCGCGGGGGCAGCAGCCCTATGGAGGATCTCCAGCGATCGCGATCTTCCGCCATCAGGCGCATGTCATCCCTGGTAATATCCAAGCGACTCGAACCCAGATTCTCCATGTAGTCTAGCCACCTGGTTCTAGGCCGACCTCCCTTGGTCTCTTACCCACCGGCTTGGAAAATAACAACTGCCTAAGAAGACTAGTTTGCGGCACCCGTATCACGTGGCCATACCAGCGCAACTGAGATCTCTCAATGCGGAGAAGTAGCGGCTCAACACCTAAAGATTCCCTTATTGTGCTGCTGTACACTCTATCTAGTAGGGTAACACCTGCCACACCTCTCAGGAATCTCATTTCGGCCGCTTGTACCCGCGATCGCACTCTTTCGGTCATTACCCAAGCCTCATGACCATAGGTGAGAATGGGGACAAAGATAGATTTGAAGACGGAGAGCTTGGCTTTGTTACCCAGCTCTCGTTTCGTTACCACGGATCGCCACAGTTCACGTCTGACACAGCTTGCTGCACCGATCCGAGCATCCAATTCTTTCTCCTGCCGTCCATCACTCGTGAATGCAATCCCGAGATACTTGAACTTCTCCATCTGTCTCAATGAGGCTCCCCTAACATGGAGAGCGCACTGAGCAGGCTGTCTTGAAAGAACCAGAGCTTCGGTTTTAGCCACACTGATCTTCATCCCAGCTTCTTCACATTTGGCTGCAAACCGGTCTAGTGCATGCTGAAGGTTCGTGCGAGAAGACCCAAGCAGGACAAGGTCGTCCTTAATTGTTACTATATCTAAAAATGTGAAATGACATATCAGTATTGTTATACAACTAAACAATCAAGAAAACCCTACAATCTATGTGCCAGCAATTTCCATATGCAAATTTAAACTGAATAATTCTGACACCAGAAGGCAGAAAAATCATCAGTTTCTCACTTTTGTGTTAGGCAGTAGTTGACACTGCTTTCACATAATAGGAATGGTTCATCCAGTCAAAATTAGGAACCTGGCAAAGAAAAAATTCCAGGATGGTGAATCGTATGGGAAAATTGCAAAAGACTTGAAACTGAAAAAGTCAACAGTACAATTTATGATACATCATGATTATGCAGTAAAGAAGAAATATAAGCCAGCCAACAAATTGTTTCACAGACATGAAATAATGAATTTAAATCATGCTTATGCTCAACTTCGTGAGGAAGGCCATCGAATTAATGCTGCTGTATTAAAAGAGATAGGAAATTTGCCAAGTTCAAGACTTACAATTCAAAGACAAATGAAACGCCTAAAATATAATTACAAGAAGCAGGCAAAACGCCCACCAGATGCTAAGAAAATCAGAGCTAAGCGAGTTGAACAATGCCAAGAATGGCTTGAATCAGGACATGCCTGGAAACGGACAATTTTCTTGGATGAAAAGCGGTTCAGATTGGATGGACCAGACAGTGAAATGTCATGGCAACATGAATGTGATGCACATGGACTTAAAAATCGAAAAAAAACGACAGCTGTTCTATCATGTACTATTGTGCACTTGCTTCCACAAGTGATTTTCTTCTCTTAGAAGTGAAAGGCAATCAAAATCGTCAAGATTACATAAAGCAGATGGAGAAAGTAGTTCCCTGGATGGAAGCACTGGAAAAATCTCATTTCAAGAAAGAAAAATTAATTTATCAACAGGATGGTGCGAGAATTCACACAGCCCATGACACAATGAGCTACTTTCAGACTGCTAATGTCCAAGTTCTTGCCTGGCCACCTTACAGCATGGATTTAAACATTGTTGAGAATGTCTGGTCGATGCTTACTGACATTGTTTATGTACATGGAGCATTTGAAAACTTTGATTATCTTCGAACTGCCATCGTGAACGCAGCTGAAAAACTACATTCAACTGATCGACAAAAAATAAAAAATTTATTCACAGACATGAATAAAAGGTGCCTGGAAGTCATTAATGCAAAAGGAGCAAAAATTAAGTGCTAAATTTATTAATAATGGCAAGGTATGGATTTTGCTGTCACAAGTGTTGCAGTGTTTTTTGAGTTTTTTCTCATATCTTGTACACAAAAAAGAAAATGTTAAAAAATTTTTGTATGACGATTATACTTTAGAATTAAAAGTTTTTCTGAAATTTTCAACTTATAATTATTTCTGGTTTTTTATTCAATTGCCGCGTGGAAACCGCTGTCTCGAGGTGTAATTGAATAGAGCTCGTTTATGAGCAGAAATGCCAGCAAGGCTATTTCAATCGCACCGAGAAGGACTCCCGGCTGCTTCCCAATTTTATTTCAGGTGTGCTGGGACGACATCGTGTGCTTTCGTGTCTCAAACCCTCATCATGCAAGGAGGCGGTGGAGTGGGCAGTCATGTCTGAGCAGCTTCCATGGGATAAGATTAATGACACTTCTCAGTCGATCACTGGCTATTGTTTGTTAAATAAACATGGACACCCTGATGACGATCCAGACACAGACTTATCTACTCCGATGTTGAATGATCAATCGCGCATGAAACCAGGGAATGCTATATCACGTTCATATCCCACAAACCTTCTGATTTGTTCTGTGATGAATTAGGATTCATCACACGCACATGCACATGTTATATGTGAATCTGCGTGTTTTTTATATTGTGCTGTTTTGTTTTTCTCATAAAAAAAATCAATGTTTTGTTTTTTATTTAATCACAAAACTCCACCATCAGTTTCCTTGGTGTATTCTCTTCCATTTTGGAAGGCATGTCTGTTACAATAATTGTTAGTTTTTGCAAATTTTAATAGTTTGTAAAATTGTATTACAGTCAATTTGCTTCTCTTTGTCTTTCAAAGAGGGGGGAGGGTGTTTCCAAACTTTAGGCCTCGTTGCCATGGCAACGAGCCGAGCTTGCAAGCACGGCGGTTGATTCTGAAGTGTTGGTTTTGGCGGGCCTTTTGGCCTATCGGAACACTGCTTACTTTCTGTTGCACTTATTTGATTTATGTATGTGAGAAGCACATTGGCGGAGGCTCTTCCCGCGCTTTTTTCTACGAGGGGTATAAAAATCCTCGGAATACGCTCTCATCCATCTTATTCTCATTCTCTTGGTAATGTGAGTGGTGACAAATGAGGTGTGAGGCGACCTGCCCTCACGGTAGGCGGCCAGCCCATCGGCCGACCCGACGGCGATGTGCGAAACGACAAGCGGTGGTTATGAGGAACCACGGAATGCTGGAGATGTCGAATGTCAGAGCAATGGTTCCCTCGCATCGGACGAGATGGACACTCTTACCCATCGGCATTGTGTGCCACGGCGAGCGAGGCGTGAGGTGACTTTACACTCACGGCGGGCAGTCAACTCCTACCCAACGCAACAGCTTGGAACGATTAGACGATGGCTACGATGAACCACGCGGTACAGTTAGGCATCGGATGCAGGGGCACCGGTTCTATCACATCGGAAGGGAGGAACAAGGCCTGTCCCGATGACGATCGAACATAGCTGCACGGCGAGAATAGATGGCCAGCTCTCACCAATGAAGCGGAACTATATGGCAGACAGTGTTCAACAGCGGACACAGGAATAAGTCCAGACGGATGATCTTCGCCAAGTGTGATTACCCAGCTACTTTCAGAATTAACGCATGCCTGATTTGCCATCAACGAGTCACGCAATTGCGGGAAGAGGTTTCCATTCGCGGAAGATTCAACGGCATCATCGTAAGGGCATCCTGAGCTGTGGAGAACAAGTCACCGAGGATCTCACCGTGACTGCATAGAGTTTTTGCACTGCTCCTCCGTATTTCCTGCTTCGATAAAACTGTGTGTGTGATACTCATGTGAAGCATGAATCGCGATCAGCATTATGAACTAATGGAACTGAACGAAAGATAAGTAAACTGTCGTTAAGTGTATGACATTATGGAACTGTAGATTTTTGTGTATATTGATTTTTTTTTTTATTTAATGAAGAGGGGGGGGGGGAGCTAAGGAATGAGCCTATTCTGTAGTTTATCACATTTTATCTTTTTTAATTGCATTATGATTACTAACCCTTTAATAAATCCTTTTTTTATTTCAATTTCTATGAATAAAATAAAGAGTTTCTAATTTTACCCATTGTCTTTTCAATTAGTGATAAGTTTAATGAATCACTTTGCTTCCTTATAAACTAGGGGAGGGGATGTTATCGCTTTGTTCATCGATCTTAATCTTACTCATTAAAATGTCATTGCGGACACAACGGTTTCCCTTTCATAATAATTTTATCCACTATGCGATCCTCGTTTAAAAACAGAATTTTTTGAATTGATTTTCTTTTGAATAACCTGGTACGTATGCCAAACTGTCACGTTTAAAATACGTGACGTTGGCTAGCGTCATCAGCGTTACAGTTCTTTTGTAATAATGAAGTCACTCTGATAAGACAGAATGACTCATTAGAGTAGTGTCATATGCCACACAGATCCAAATATCAGATATTATTTGGATCTGTTGTTATCATCCTTTAAGTATTCAATAATATTTATTTTAGCTTTCACCACGGCGGCATGCGAACAGTTCACAAAACTAGCCTTTTCGGAAACACTGCTGCCCTTGGCTTGAAAGCCGATGATCATGCCCTTTTGGAAGTCGGATAAATCGCTATGTTTCGCTGTGACTCCAACAGTTGCAATGTTTTCTGCTTCCCTCTGACACCCTTCCTATACCCCCCCCCCCACCTCTGATACCTTCTGGATGTAACCATTTTCTGCTGATGTTGAACATGTAACCGGACTGTCTATAAAAGACAAGTGGTTTATTAATTTCCATGTTAGAGTTAAATGTGTTATACCCTGCTTCATTCATATCTGGTAATACATTGTTGGTACAATTTCAATACTGTGGGAATACATATAATTCATTTTTTTTATTGCCAACTCAAAAAATTTTTCCCTGCTAAAACCGAACTAAAAATCCGCTAATATCAATTGAATTCAGTTGTACTAATGAAATTAAATCTTTTAGTGGATTTTTGCATAATTTTTGGTTTAGAATCCGTTAAATTTAGCAGAAAATCCACTAACAAGGGAATCCCTCGGACATGTATGTCACAGATTTCCACCAAATTGAAATATGTTACTGATCTGAAGCTACTATAGATGCTTGCAAAATAAAAAAGTGCGAAATTTTGTTTCTTTCAAAATAGACTATGAAAACGAAAAAATTTGAGCACACATAGCCATACAAGGACTCCAATTGTTAAAGCGGGCTGTGTGTATTAATACGCTTAACGGAACTTCTTTCTTCCACTACTCAGCAATAAGCACGAATCCACTTCACATGAAATCAATGGAAATAGCAGCAGGCAGCAATTGAATGGCTTCTCAAGTTTCTAAACAAACTTAGTTTTAAAATAGATTATTACAATTAGCTAATTACCTTCCGGTAAAAAATGTCTAGAGTAATTAATAACCATTTCCTTAATTTATTATTTCATTTCATTAAGTAATTCGTAATCAAACACGACATATTAAGTAATATGTTGCGTTGGTGAGGAGATATGTATCGCGGTGCTTTACAATTTTAAATAAAAATAGTATTCATGGATGCTTACCTCATCTTATAGATTATATCGAGACGAATAATTGTACAGCAAAATTAAGGTTTTATGCTTAATAACAGTGCTCTAATTAAAGTTTTTTGGCAACTGCTGGTAACGATTTTGCTTGCTCTATTACCGCCATGATTGTTGAACTCTGCACTTCGGAGCGCTCCGCTACCGCGCAACACTATCGTTTCCACGGTGTGCTTGCACGCAAAAAAAGTCTGTGGGATTCCCTTTAAGTTCGCAACATGCCTGAAATGTTGCTACTAAAAGAAAGCAACTAACTAACTGGTTGTTAGGCTTTGCGCACATGAATTAAAATTTTATGCATTAAATAACCTCACTGGTTTTATTATCAGGTTATTATATGCAATTTTGGGAAATTGAGATGTGAATAAATGTACTGTATATTTTATATGCTGCATAATGTACTGTAATGTATATTAAATATTATATATAATTTTGTTTGAATTGTTCCCCCCTCCCCTCCCCATCATATTTTCTCTGATTTTATTACAGTATATGCAATTTTTCACAATATCCAGTAATGAGTTTTTAACTTTTAACTTGCATAATATACCAAAAATTACAGTACATTTACAATATAAAAATAATGTTGAAATGTATACGGGTCATTCCACGTCACTTCAGGCAGGCATTGGCACTGACCTCTTGGATTTTAATGAAATTCGGTATATACAATTGCCCTAGGGAGTTGGCAATGAATGCCAAATATTATTAATTATTTTTTTTATTTTTATGGAAGTTATGGACATTTAAAGTTTTCGAAATTTGAATGGGGGCCCTAATCTGTGAAGTACTGTAACTTCGGTTGTATTTTACTTAGAAAGATGTGATTGGTGACATTTGAAAGCTCTTTAACTTTAGATTCTGTATGAAATTTTTAAAATTATATTTCACATGCGCAAATATTTGAATTTAATAAAAATATTTTATTTATGCAAATTTCTCAAAAGGTGGGTATTTTTTCGTTAAAAAATTATTAACATCTTACACATACATTCATAAAAACAATACAAAAAATTCAAAACTGTGTTTTGCTCCGTTTTGAAGATATTAATTTTTAAAGCTTGAGCTCCAAGCAGCAGGAATCAGGTAATAGGGACTTGACTACTCGTAAGGGAAGAGAAAGCATGTAACCTTGAGACCATTTATTTACGTTTTATTATTTAGATAAATTATAAATTAATTATAATTACACGAAAAAATAAAATCAATAATAGCATTACAGTAATAATTATATCAATATTTGCGCTTGCATAATATAATATTAAACATTTCCTATAGAATCTACAGTTAAAGAGCTTTCATATGTCACCAATCACATCTTTCTAAGTAAAATACAACTGAAGTTACAGTACTTCATAGATAAGGCCCCCACTCAAATTTTGAAAATTTTAAATGTCTGTAACTTCCATAAAAATGAAAAACAAATAATAATATTTGGCATTCATTACCAACTCCCTAGGGGAATTGTATATACCAAATTTCATTAAAATCCGAGAGGTCAATGCCAAAACTATAAAATTTCTGCCTGAATTGACGTGGAATGACCCATACTATATTTTCAGATAGAGGGGATGTTCTTTACTATTTTCACATCATAATTGATTAAATATCAACTCCTTCTTGTGTGACTTTTCTTTAATATGATTGCATTAAATATTTTTATGAAGTGTGTGAAACGTAATTTCATTTGTTACTGAATTAATGCGTGATTTCTTTATTTCTAGATACAGGTCATGGAACTTTATACACATCTGATACAGATGGCATCATCTTTTCAGAATCACTGAAAAAACATCTGGTATGAAAATATGAGATGGTGACATTATTAATTATATATAAGGTTTGCCCAAATGAAAAGGAGATGTATAACAAATATTATAAGTACAGAATATTTGACGTACAGTTAATGTGTAATATGACGCCTACACATTATTGCCTTTGATAATGATGCACCGATCTCAGAATGTAAGAAGCGAATGATGGCTTCATTGTTGAAACTCCTGGGTTGCATACAGACCCTTTTACCACGGTCTTCTGCACTTCCTCATCAAAGGTGAATCACTTTCCAGTGATTTTTTTTTTTAAGGCGTTGAAGATATGGGGGTCATATGGAGGGATGTCAGGGCTGTACGGGGGATGTTTGAGGACTTCCCATCGAAATGTTTTCAGCAGGTGGAGGGTCTTCTTGGCCACAAGTGGCTTAGCATTGTCCTGGAGCAGCACTATCCATTTCACGAACTTCTCTCTGTGCTTGTTTTCCATGGCCCATTTCGCCTCAGCAATGTGTTGCAGTACCGTTCAGCATTTACTGTTTCACCCTATTCTAGCCAGCTGAGGAGTATGGGTATTTCTTCATCGAAAAAGAAACTAAGCATCACTTTTCCGGCCTTCATAGCAGAGTGAGCTGTTTTGGGATGCGGGGAGCCGGGATGACGCAACATCTATCGAAAAGTATACTTACCAAGTTCGATTGGATACAATGGCACTACAGTGAAAGTCTCCTTTGCATTTGGGCACACCATTTAGAATTGTTTAAGTATAAACAATTTGATTTTTATGGTTTATTGAATTATAGTTTCCTAACTATGAAAATGTGAATGATTTTTATAAAGTGAATTCCATTCGTGGTGTATATCTGACAAGCCAATTAAATGACAGTAAGTGTGACCTTTTTCTCCTGTTAATTATTTTATGCTTTAGTAATTATAAAAATTAAGATAGGTGTTCAAAATTTCTACTGAAAATTTATCAAATGTTTACCTTTTCTCTTATCCAAATTGTTATTCCATTGTGATCGTTAGGATATTCAACAAGTGGTTAATTTTATGGCATTTGTACATGTATTAAGACTGCCATAAAACCAGAATAACACAGAACCTTAAAATTGAGGAATTCAGAAAATTGTTTTGTGACATCGGTGATGTCACATGACTTCAAATGCTAATGAACGCATTTGAATTCATTTGTAAACTGATTTAGTGAACAGTTCAATTCGATCTAATCTCCTTTGTATTTATCCCTTACTCAATTTTATTGTTCGTTTTTTTTTTATTATCCCTATTTAACGTATTTAGTCTTAAAATCTTTTAAGCCTACTTCTCATTGTCCGACCCGCCAAAAGTTGAGCGTCACTAGTATCGTGTGCAAAAGAGAGAGAAACGAAACACTCAGAAGCGTGTTGCTTGGCAACAACGATTTTTTCTTAAGCTTGCTTGCTTCGTTTTTCAAAAACGAAAGTTTCTCTCGAACGATTTTTTTTAATCCTTGGCGCATCGAGGGCAATGATTGGTTGGTTTATAGCTTTCCCGCACAGCGAGCGTTGTCTATAAAAGGGGGGAGCTCTCTCTGTGTGTCTCTCTTTCCCGGCTCTCATTGTGAGTGTAAAAGACTCTCTCTGTGCGAGATGTTTCAATCTCTCGCACGTGTGTTTTCAAAGATGAAAGGTCTCAAACAACTGAGTCCTGCCATCTCGTTCAGCATGTCAAAGGTGTCCTCCCAATGATGCGTTCAATACATGACCACATGATTGAAACATCAAATCTCTCAGACGAACAATTGTGAAGGTGCAACACGTTGCCAGGAAAGCTTCACTAGAGAATACTCATGCGTCAAACCGTTGCAACTAATGGTGAAATCGAGACTAAAGCACAAGATCTTTAGTGACATCGAGACCATTAAAGACAGGTTAACCAAGTCCTGTACGAGCATGGAGCTGAAGCAAGAAAAGCGAGATGTGAATCCACGAGGTAGCGGTGGCGGTAGCCGTGGAGTGGATGATCAGCATCGACTAAGCTACGGGGAAGAAACCAGCGGAATCGGCGTCTCCGATGATGATCAATGCAACGTCACATCAAGGGAGTAAACACAACGATCCATGTAATGGGCCCCAACGTTCGGCAGCGTTAACAAGGACGTTCATCATGTGTCTCATCATGTCGTCTGTGTGGGTGTCAGTGAACACAAACAGATAAGTGTCGAGTGCATTTGAATTTTCGTTATTTAAATTAAATGAGCTCACTTCGATCAATAAAGAGAGAGCATGCATAAGAACGTTAATGAACGATTACTTTGCGTGGATTTGCTTATTCTGGGGAAAGCTTTACATTTGACATTTAGTTTTATCATAAAGTGTATTTACTTGGATCTTAGCAACATTTCTTATTACCGTTTATATCATTCAATTCTTTTTTTTTTTATATCCATTTTAAATTTGCCAATTTGAATTTTCTCGTTTAACTGAATAAAGTTTTTATTTTACATTTTATCACTTTGATTGTTCATTCCTCTCGTATAATTAATCTCAGTCGTTTTTAATTAAGAAGAAATGTTATTGCGGGCACAACAATTAAAAAAGAAATAAGTTTAACTTGGAAAAAGGGGACTTTTGATTTAAGAGATCTTTTGCATTTAATAATATTTCGTAAGATCTGAATTGTTCACTTTATTGAAATAAAAAGGAGTTATTGCGGACACAAATTATTCACATTAAAAAAGATTTCACTATACGATTATGATTGTAGACGAGTAGTTTTACTCAGTCGTTAATATTAATGACGTTGACTGTTCTGTGTTTGATGTTGCGAAGCCACATTGTCTTTTGTGATTGGCGGCATCAACAGTAGGACTTCCCTCCCCCTTCGTCACAGTTTTTTAAGCCTTTGTTATGTACACTAATAAAGGTGATAAGAGCATGAAACCTTCAACAATGCTCCTGTAAGGGATGTTGCCTTTGCCCACATGCACTCCTCTCGTTTTCTTATGTAATTTATGTAAAGTTCTCCCCCTCTTTTTTGTTTTCTTTTAATCTCACCTCTCTTCTATTGTCTTATAATTTAATCTCACCCCTCCTACTCTTTGTCAAGATTTCATTAACATTATTTTTAAAAAATAAATCTGGACAAGTGTTGATGGTAATTGGAATTGGGCTGCATTCACAGCTAGACTTGTGTCAAGCAAAGAAATGTTTTTTAGTTCAAATAATGGCTAACAGTTATGATCCTATTTTATGATTTGACCATGCTTCTACTCCCTCTCCTTACTTGTTCACCACTCTTTTTTGACCACTCACCTTATTTGACTACTCTTACTGCTTGTTCACATCAAGATGTCAGACAAAGGGGAGAAAGCAGGAATATCACCAAGAAACGGCTAAGGCAGGAGAAGGAATCTACAGCTAATAATATCAGTCACTGTTGGAAACATTTCCTCCTTCATCTGGCCAGGTGGCCGAGAGGGCTAGGGCGTAGGCTTACAAGTTCTCGAGTCCAGCTGGTCGTGGGTTCGAATCCCGGCGCGGGCATGGATGTTTGTGTTTGTTCCAGGCTGCCTACAGCTATAACTTGTGTAAAAGGCGCAAAATGACCTTAGTAGTCGACGCCAACAATTCTTATAAATCAAGCAACCTTCTCCATCTCCTTCATCAGATATCACTGTGAACAAGGAAGTAAGGAGAAGCAGTAGTAAGATTAGTCAAATTCTATAAAAGAATTAAATCATTAGCCATTATTTGAATTAAATAGAAATTTTTCTTCTGGGTTTGAAGGTCTCCTAGTAAATGCAGCCTTAGTTTCCACTGTATTCTTTCAATGGAAGTCAATGTCATTAATATTAATGTCATGGAAGGTCTATTGTCTTTGTAATGGTGTTACCCTCCCGTATTATCTGCCTACACGATTCATGGCTCCATCCTTTGCACTGCAGTGTTCTCTCCAGAAATTTTTTCAGCTAGGTGGCAGGAAAAAATAGCTATATGAGGAGATATAATATTATACAGTATAATCCACCTAATACAAAATCCAAGGGGGCAAGATTTAATTTGGTAATATCACTACAGAAGAATGACCGATCGTAATAATCTGAATGACTTTGAACAAGGAATGATTCTGAGTGCTCAAAGAGCTGAATTAAATATTTCCCAAATTCAATAATATACAATTATTATACAGATTTCCTAAATGTCACGCTTCTACGTAATTCACATAACAGTGTGTAATAATAGCTATATCCTGTTGCTGTAAAAGCATAATTAAGGTGCGTCTCAAAAGTTTAAAGAAACATGTTTTTGTTCAAAAGAAAAAAGACTATTGAAGGTATATACAAATGCTTGAATTTCTAGCTGTACAAAGCACTTAAAAGAAACTGAAAATATTATTCACGAAAACATAATAGAAATAAAAATATTCAACAAAATGGAATTTTGCATGTCTCAAAAGTTTAAAGAACTACCCTCACATGCTGAATGGAGACGTCCAATATGTAAATTTGCGAGTGACAGGATATTAATCTGTTGCGCAATTAGTCATTATTTTCAAAGAAAGCTTTTCTTCCACTCACAATTGACCTACGACAATGCCCCGCCAATCTCAATTCATAACCGATGAAGTGGCCGAAATCTGGCAATTGAAAGCCAACGGACTATCTGTTGCCGATATTGTCACAATTACTGGAAGATTCACAGCAGGGGTTTATAATGTCTTGAAAAGGAGTTCATGGTTCCACCAAAACCACGATCTGGTCGTCCCAAAGTTACCTCAACTCGCAATGACAGACACATTGTACGACTGGCAGCCACACAAAATCTTTCTATTCGCCAGATACAAAATGTGACTGGGTTAAACATATCGAAAGACACTGTACGCCGGCAAATAATTGCGAGTGGGCATGCTGTCTACAAAAAAATGATGAAGAAATTGCCTCTGGCTGTCAAGCACATTCAAGACAGGCTACGTTGGGCACAAGAACACATGGACTGGAAAGACAAATGGATGTCGGTGTTGTTCAGTGATTAAAAGAAGTGGAACTTGGATGTTCCTGAAGGCTGGGCATCATACTGGCATGACCTACGACAGGAACCGAAGACCTTTTACTCAAGACAACAAGGAGGTGGTTCTGTCTTGGTTTGGGGGGCCTCGCATTCAACGATACCACCAATTTGGCTTTCTTAGTGGAAGAGAAAATTCGCTGACATATCAAGAAACCCTGACACAGTATCTGTTGCCCGTCTGTGATCATTTGTGTGGCCCGGAATTCGTGATCCAGCAGGATAACACCAGCATCCATACTTCACGATCAACAATGGAGTGGTTCAGAAAACAAAATATTCATGTTATGACGTGGCCCCCAAAAAGCCCAGACCTGAACCCCATAGAGAAACTATGGGGAATCATGTCTCGTGCAGTTTATACCGGCGGAAGTCAGTTTTCTTTGACTGATGAATTGAAAAGAGCAATTGAAGATGCATGGTACAATGTAAGAACAGAAACATTGTTCAACCTCATAAACTCAATGACGAACAGAGTATTTGAAACAGTCAAGGCAAATGGTCGTTCAGTTTAAGCCATTGTATAATTCATGCAATGTTTTTTCAGTCGTTCTTTAAACTTTTGAGGCACGCAAAATTCCATTTTGTTGAATATTTTTATTTCTATTATGTTTTTGTGAATAATATTATGTTTTTTTTAAATTCCCTTGTACAGCCAGTAATTCAAGCATTTGTATGTACCTTCAATAATCTTTTTTCTTTTGAACAAAAACATGTTTCTTTAAACTTTTGAGACTCGCCTTACTTGGGAACATAATCCAAACTTCTCTGCTTATGAGTTATGGATTAAAAATGTTATATTTTTTATGAAGAAAAAAATATGTATACACGTAATAAATTAAGAGGAAAATACAAGAATATCCTTTAAGAGTTTTTTGCAATGAGGGGGTTGAAGCAGGAAATAATTTCGTATTAAGTAGATTACACAGTAAAAACTTTATTTGTTTAAACAAATATTCTGTGTATATAAACTCAGAATATAAAAAGTTAAATTAATGCCATAGTTCAATATAAACTGATTTAATAACAATTTATGAGTCAGCAGTAGATGATGTG
The DNA here is from genome assembly GCA_023313115.1 of Rhysida immarginata. NCBI lineage: Eukaryota > Metazoa > Arthropoda > Chilopoda > Scolopendromorpha > Scolopendridae > Rhysida > Rhysida immarginata. The sequence continues at coordinate 14,566 of JAHWFO010081670.1, read as the reverse complement.
CGAATCGTCTTTTCCAAATCTTCCATAGTAAGCTTCATTTTCTAATAAGTTTCAAATTTAATGTGTCATGTACGGGGAGTCCTCGACTCAAGATGTTTCGACTTAAAACAACTCATACTTAAGACTGTTACTAATTTCCACTTATTCTTCAAGTTAAAACAGTTGTTGTAAGTCATTCTAATGATGAATAGAGCAGCATTCAGATATTCATATTCAGAAATATTTATCAGATTGTAATAAAAAAATGATATTTAGACTTACTCAGAGCACTGGAGCATAAGGGGAGAATTTTTTCATATTTCACGCGCACTGATACCTCCATTACACAATACCGCAGTCCAAAACAGGAAAAACCAATTCAAACAACAGCAGAAAATACTCTTACTTTCGATGTCTTAATTATTTTTAAATGGAATTAGAAAATATTATAGTATTTTGATAAAAAACCGAGCCCTCGCAATTGTCTTCCCCCCGTCGCTACGTCACTTTTGGCTGCGCCAAAAGACTTGAACTTACGTAAAAGAGAACAGAGGAAACTTGAACTTCGCGCCGTTGCTCGTAATAGGGGTAGCTAGTCACGTGTGTAATGCACGCGATAGCTGTTTGATGCTATCAAATGACGTGTTTACGTTAGCGAGATCAAATTACAATTTGACATAAATTCAAATGAAAATTCATAGAAAAATAATTTACAAATGTATTTTAAAAATTTCTTCACCCGTCTGTCATGAATAAAACCACCTAAAACATGACTATTTTCATTTTTCGTGAACCATCTTGTATAAATTCTGAAAAAAATTTGAAATTGCGTATTTCGTTTCTGTGACATTATCTAATGATTTCTATTAATTTTTCAAAAAAATTGAAATATATGAGAATGAAATCAATACTATAAACCAACAAACATCTCCGATTCATTACAAAAATTTTCGGTCCAAAAGGATCATTTATTAATTTACAAAAAAAAGTTTCCCGAGTTATCACAGAAATCATTTTTTCCTTCATAAAATGGCGTGGCATAAGACAGTTAATTCGGAGATGAAATTTGCACCCCAGTCAGAAATTTGCACGGTATATGAGGGGCATTTGGAAATGATTTACAATTGCGTTGTTGTACAAAGACTGCTCACACTACGGGCATGCCATCTCGTGGGATGTTGAACTGATTCTAATACAGCACGCAAACACTAGATGGCAGTTGTGAGTAGTGTGTATAGTGAAAGGACAGCGCTTTTTTGTTGGTAAGTAGCGCAAGCTAAGGACAAGATGGAAGGCGACTATCATGGACAAAAATGGACTGTATGGTTTTTGTGGAAGGAAGGAGTCAAAACAACAGATATTCATAAACGGTTAAGTGTGGTGTGTGGTCAAGAAGCTCCTTCACAAAAGACTGTTTACAACTGGATCGCTGGGTTCGCTAGTAGACTGGAATCTGCACGCAAGAATGTGAGTACTGGTCGGCCGTCAAATCACGGACTCCGAGGGACATTGAGGTTGCGTCTCAATTGCTTATGGCTGATAGGCGCATAACCTTTGATGAACTTGACAGACCTCGGCCACGCAACCCTGCACTCCATTATTCATGACGATTTGGGTATGGGCAAGGTGTGTGCACATCGGCTTCCATGGAACTTGACTAAGGCCCAGAAGGAAAAAAGAGTTGAAGTCTGTTGTCGACTATTGGAAATGAAGAATGAAGATCCAGATTTTTTGGAGAAACTGGTGACTGGTGACGAGTCATGGTGTCACTACCATACACCTAAGAAAAATATCCAATCTATGCAATGGAAGCATCCAGAGAGTCCCCGGACCAAGAAATTTCTTGCTGATCCATCTGTGACAGTGCTAATGGACTATCAACAGCCGTGTGTACTGTGACACCCTTACACGACTTAGATGCAGAATTCAGCGAAGGTGAAAGGGAAAATGGTCGAAAGGAGTGCTCCTCCAGCATGACAGTGTGTGGCCCCATACCAGCAATGTCATGACTGCAACTTTGATATCACTGGGGTTCATTGTTGTGCCACACCCACTATATTCACCGGATCTTGCACTCTCTGATTATGCTTTATTCGATAATGTGAAGGACGCACTGCGAGGTAAGAGATTCGGTAACAACAAAGTAGCAGGCAGTTGCCCACGAGTGGGTGTGTAGTACGCCCAAACACTGGTTTTGTGACGCAATAACGAAGTTGCCAGGAAGGTGGCAGCGGTGTATTGACGTCGGTGAGGAGTATATTGAGAGATCCCATGTACATTAACTCGTGTGCAGTAATAAAAAAGGTTAAAAAAAAAGACTACTATTATAAATAATTTCCAAACGCCCCTCTTACTATGTTTTTGACAAATGTTGTAGCTACTGTCTCGGCTTTTTATTCTTCATCAGGATAACTTCGAGATACTTTGATAGCTTATCTATGCACACGATGATATATTGTAATTTCATGCAGAAAAACTGTGGTTTATCTGTATATTTTTCATTGTAAAATGATTCTGCAATTTATCTGAGGTGTGGTTTATCAGAGAACATTGGAACAAAACTTTATTTAAATTTCTTCATGATAGTAATCAAGTAATAAATAAAAAGAAAACCTTTGTTAAGCTACATCTTAATTCATCTATTTTTATATTATACTATACAGGGTGTTTCATAATTGGTGTCCCATCTTTAGGTCTAAATAATGGCTCAAGGGGAACAGGTGGGGGGAAAATTAATATTGATTATTTGGTTTTGATGTCCACTAATTCCAAATAAGAACATTTTGCGTCCCTGGTGGTGAAGGGATAAATTTTGAAAATTTTAATTTTGTAGGGGTAGGGGTTAGACCCCATGTGTTATTTAGAAAGTTGTAGAGCATCATGTAAAATGTGGGTTTAGCAAAAAACCCGGTGAAAAAATCTCATCCCCTGCCCTTTATCGAGTGGGTAAAGTGAAAGGTATGGCTAGCTAATGTAGACAAAAACAGAAAAACTCATTAGAAACTTATTAGAACTTTATTACTTATTAGAAAACAGTACGTTTGAAAATGAATGAGAATGAATGAGTCGTTACCCTGAAAAGCTAATAAAGTTCTAATAAGTTCTAATAAGTTCTAATAAGTAATAAAGTTCTAATAAGTTTCTAATGAGTTTTTCTCTTTTTGTCTACATTAGCTAGCCATACCTTTCACTTTACTCACTCGATAAAGGGCAGGGGATGAGATTTTTTTCACTGTTTTTTTTTGCTAAACCCACATTTTACATGATGCTCTACAAATTTCTAAATACCACATGGGGTCTAACCCCTATCCCTACAAAATTACAATTTTCAAAATTTACCCCTTCACCCCCAGGGATGCGAAATGTTTTTATTCTGAATTAGGGGACATTAAAACCAAATAATCAATATTCATTTTCCCCCAATCTGTTCCGTTTTCAATGGAATTATACAATAATTACCTTATATAAAACGATATAATCACCTATTTCAACAGGTGCCGCTTTGCCGCCTTGCTGGCTCAGTGTGAACCGAGCATTAGCCACCAACTTTTCTTCCGGTTCTCAATTTTTTTGCTTAGGTCACTATTACCTGATCTCTCCCGAGTTGTTCTCCTCAGTTGTGGCTGACATTCCGGCTTTCGGGTGGCTGGTTTAGGGGCTCCGGACGTATCCTGGTTCACCCCTCCCCCACTTGCTTCCTACCACGCGATTTTCCTCTCAAATATCTATTATGGATTTGACTAAACGGAGTTATGGAGGTTACAGTAGCCCCCTCTTAATTAAAGGGCCTACATGACGCGTTCGGTAAGCGTCACTTTCCCCGCCTGATCACGCACATTTAATGTTTATGCAACTGAACCCTGACGGTCTGATTCCTGGTCTCGCCAGACTTATATCCGCTTTAAAAACTTAAGAATTATTTACTAGAGCTTTAGGTGCAGTAATTAAGGTATTCCTCCTGTGTAATGTTTACAGGATTTCCTTTGCAAATTAAACTCCAATATTCGAATATTGGAATAAAATCTTACGTGGATAAAAATAGTTAAGTAATAAACTAGAGGATACTCTTTTACCACAACAAGGAAACAAGAAACGAAAAAATAATAAATGAAAAATAAGGCAAAAAAAATAAGACAAAAAACAAAAGAATAAGGAAAAATTCACAAACCAGGAAATAAGATGCGTCCGATTGTATCCCATATAGACTCCTCTACCTATCGTATTTCTAAGTTTTTAGCTAAATATTTGAGGACCTTAAAAATCTCAGAATTTGTTAGTTCTCTGAACAATAGTTTAGACGTAGTCAAAAAACTGGAGAATGTGCAAATCAAGGAGGGTGAAATTTTGGTGTCATTTCTCTCTTTCCGAGTATCCCAATACCAGAAACTATCGGTTTCTTGAATGATGTGCTACTCAAGAATAATATTCCCAAGAGTAACATCGATGAAATTTTGAGGATCACCAGACTTTGTATGAACAATAACATATTCCAGTATAATAACAAGACTTATAAGATGGTTGGAGGCACTCCCATGGGTTCGTGCCTAAGTCCAGTTTTTGCTGAGATCTTCCTCAAAAATTTCGAAGAAAGACTCAAGAATTCAGATTTTTATTTTCCTAAGATTTGGTATCGTTATGTCGATGGCGTTTTTACTATATTCAACACTAAAATTTGTAATATTGATGATTTTGCTAAGCATTTGAATAGTTTCTATCCCACAGTACAGTTCACGTTTGAGGTTGAAGCAAATTGTCAACTTCTTTCCTTGATATTATGATCAAAAGGAACAAGGATTCTTTGTCATTTAAAGTGTTTAGAAAACCTTCTAATGGAATGAATTACATTCCGATTGATTCCAATCACCCTTGGAATCAGAAGCTCTCTAGTTTCATTTTTATGATTGATAGAGCTATTAACCTTCCCATGAGTGCAACTAATTTCACTAAAGAGGTTGGTTTAATTAAAAAGATAGCTGTGAAAAATGGATACAGCTCCAGAACCATTTCGGATCTAGTTAGGAAAAGAAAGTATAAAAAGTTTATTAATGATATTTCCACCTTGAACAGTACAAAGGACAAGGAAAGAACTGTTTCAGTACCATATAACCATGCCCTGATAAAAGGCCTTAACTCGATTTTCAAACCGTTCCATATCTCTTTAGCTTTTAGCAACCCCAACCAGTTGAGACATCTTATCAATCCTAAGGACCACATTCCACATCTACAGAAATCCGGGATCTACGAGGCCAGGTGCTCGCAATGCCTTGTGGTGTACAAGGGTCAGACTTCTAGGAACTTAGCCACCAGATTCAAGGAGCATATGCGGCATAGATGTTTTGGCAGAAGCAACCAGTCCGCAATAGCCAAGCACTCTCTGGACACGGGACATGATTTTTCATTAGAGAATTTAAAACTTGTACAATCAGTCAATAAAAAGCACCTACTAGATGCTTTTGAAAGCCTTGCCATTAACAAAACCGACAAAAACCGGTTATTAAATCTCGATAAGGGCCCCATTGGTGACTCTGCATTGATTCAGTGGGTGACTCAGCTTCCCAATCGATGAATTGCCACTTTCCACAATTCTCTTGATTGGTTGTTCTCTGTTCTTGTTCACTATATAAGACTCGATATACTTTCCCAAGTCAGTTCACTCCGTGTTCTCCCTTGGGCTGCTGAACGATGAAAGCAAGGCTTTCGAAAAGCGCTTACAGGTCGTATTTTTCCTTATTCTTTTGTTTTTTGTCTTATTTTTTTGCCTTATTTTTCATTTATTATTTTTTCGTTTCTTGTTTCCTTGTTGTGGTAAAAGAGTATCCTCTAGTTTATTACTTAACTAAACTCCAATAGTGTCGGTCGGGAAAAAATGCAACATATACAGTAAGTATGTAGCAAAATACAGAATACATATAGTGAAGCAGATACACAGGATCGGGACACATTATATGACCACCTGCTAGTATCCAGAATATCCACCTTTGGCAGCAAGCACAGCAGCTAGTCGACGTGGCAGAGAGTAAATAAGTCCTCAGAAGGTGGTTGCAGGTATCTGAGACCATTGGGTGATCACTGCAACCCGTAATTCCATCACCGTGCGTGGTGGAGGGTCCAGCTTGCGGACATGACGATGGAGATGGTCCCACAAATGTTCATTGGGGTTGAGGTCCAGGGAGTATGGTGGCCATGGAAGTAGCTTGAATTCATCCTCATGCTCCTCGAACCAGTTGTGGACAATTTTGGCAATATGGCAGGGAGCATTGTCCTGTTGAAAGGTACCATCACCCTGTGGTAACACTGTCGACATGAAGAGGTGTACCTGAACTGCAATGATCGTCAGGTAACGAACAGCATTCAGTGTACCCTCCAGCGGTATCAGTGGACTGAGATCGTACCACGAAAACATCCCCCAAACAGTCACATCTCCCCCACCAGCCTGTTGTCTGCTAACGATGGTGTCGGGATGCCTGTTCTCAGATGCTTCCCGGCAAATTCTCCATCGTCCGTCCACTCTGTTCACCAGAAACCGTGACTCGTCAGAGAAGCCCTTTACGAGGTCCAAGGCGATAGTCCATTGCGAATTGGAGGCGTTTTCGATGATGCACAGGCGTCAACATGGGTGCTGTTACCATTCGCCTGCTCCATAGCCCAAATACTATAGGGCTGTTACCAGTATAGGCTGTTGCCAAATACTGCGAGGATCATCAAATCCGACGGATGAAATGGCCAGCTCAAAGTCCTGATGGAAATTTAATAGAAAATCTTTGGTGGGATTTAAAGAAAATGATTGATTTGTACAAACCAACCAACAAGTCCGAGCTGAAAGAATAATTCGTCAATGTTGGGGAAAAATCAGTTAACACCGATGCATAAACTTATATGAATCAATGCCTCGAAGAATTAAGGCAATAATCAAGTCAAAAGGCGGGGCTGCCAAATATTAAAAACAGTTTTTAATAATATTTGACATGTTTATTTGGCATTATCCCATATTTATTTCCAAGCCAAAAGGCTATCCAATACTTTTTTCCACTGTGTTTGTTATAGTAATGTATATTTTCAAGCAGAAATGATGTTTTGTTTATATGCTTAATTACTCATTTATAGAATAAAGTGTTTTCTGTAATTTATGCTTCATCCCTTTTGGATGCGTCCATTATTTTTGAGGAAATTTAAGCTTTTTTATGAATTTAGCTGAACTAGAAATAAATATCCGATATTTCTTGCCAGGAGTTGTATACACTTCATTGAAGGCAAAAACAAGAGTTCTATTTCTGGAACTCAATGGCTGAAATTCTTTTCTTCCTGTAAAAAATATTTCCTTGCAAAGCAATGCCTTTTCACCATTGTCAGCATATAAGGCATGCTTACAGTGATCACATAACTTGTACTTTCTTGTTATAGAGTGGATGAAATTCCCTGCAACATAATAAATTGACTGCTTTTCCAAATCATCAAAGCTGTTATTCTTGCTATTGTTTTTATCCTCTTCAAAACAGTCCTCTGGACTTGCCTCACTACAAACTATATCTTCAATGTCTGCAATGCTGACACTTGTAGCATTACATTCCATGCTCAACTTTTGTTGTTTATTTTTTTTGGAAAGCACAAAATCAATTAAGTACTTGGAATCGTCACGAGTGTAACTTTCAGCATGGCTTGGTTCGGAAGAACTCAGAGATTGTAATTAGAAGCAATATAGATTTGAATTCTTTACAACGAGGCACAGGGTTTTTTGCATCTCACAGTAGAAAACAGATTTTCGAGAGCAAGATAAATCTACTCAAGATAAATTTGTATTTTTTATCTGTGCAATACTGCAGCAGATCAAGAGCTGTTTTAGTTGCCAGCAGAACACCTGACTGAGTAGGTTTCCAGTGCTTTGTATTCCCTATATTTAAACTTGAAAACAATTTCATAAATTCTACAGTTACTGTTGTATGAGAACTAGCTTCTGTTCTAAAACCCATACTGACATGTCTGGATTGTCATCACAGTATACCACTGGTGCACCTTTCTAAAAAACCATGCAGTTGTTAATGCATTGGGAGAAACTTTCAAGTGCTGCAGCCGTTATACAGGGTGAGTCAAAAGAGGCGCAACCCGTCGAATAAAAAATTATTTCTCAAATAATACAAAGAAATGTAGGCTGAAATGATATGTATTATAATTGTTGAACATAACTGTATAAAAATACAACACTTACAGAACAATGTCATAACATATGTTCAAAATGAGAACCTTTTTCTCGAATACAAGCACGCATTCTTTTTACTAAGTTTGTGGATATCTGGCGAAGTATTCGGGAACTGAGTTTTTGAACCTCTGAATGAATGTTATTCTTCAGTTCATCAAGTGATTTGGGATTGTTCTTGTATACAGCTGATTTAAGGTGTCCCCACAAGAAAAAATCTGGCGGTGAAAGGTCTGGATATCTGGGAGGCCACAATCCGCGCAAAATAAGGCGATCCCGAAAAAGTCACCCAGATATTCCATGGTGGCGTTGGATGTATGGCATGTCGCTCCATCTTGTTGCAGAAAGCAGAAACGTTCATCTTTGTTCAATAGCACAACAAATTGATTAATGTTGGCCATGTACACATCGCTATCAACAGTTTTGTCAAAAAAGATCGGTCCCACTATTCGTCGGCATGAAAAAAACAATATCGGTCAATTATAAAAATTCTCTGCTTTTGGGAAAAAAAACATCATCACCACACAATACAATAACAGCTTCTGCAAAACTAAAATTGCGACACAACACGTAACAAAAATTCCTTGTCATTGCTAACGTTCCTGTGCTGCCATCTATGTGTCTGCATTGCATTTTAAAGCAATAATACGTTCCAAAAAAATTTCTCTTTTATGGGTTGCGCCTCTTTTGGCTCACCCAGTATTATTTAATTTATAAGTGACATTGCAAGATCCACTTTCATCTTTTCGAAATGGCTTGGTATTAACACACTTGATGATGATCTTGGTGCTAGCTGAAGTTCCATTTCACGACTAACTTCAAAGAGGTCAACGACATGCTGAATTGTCACTACATTAGATGGCTGATTGGTTTCTTCCACAACATCTTCTGGCAGATTTATGTTCTGATTATTAGTCAGGTGGTTACGGATATTCTTGAAAACATGAGGCACATCTGGATTACAGGGTGTTTCAAAATTATGTACAATAAATTTAGTGACATATTCTTCAGGTCAAAAGAAGACGAAAATGTTCTATAGCACTTTGTCTGGAAACGATTTATTTACGCGATACAGCCAACTAAACCCGTGGCTCCAAATTACAGGAATTGTTCTAAGTGCCCGCCACCAGCTCGCACGCACGCACGCTTTGGCTCGTTGCATGAGCGACCGTCTGATGTCATGGAAGAGTTCGTCACCAGCATTACAAATGGTTTGGCATGCATTTTCAATTCGTTGTCGCAGATCCATAATGTTAGGAACTTCTGTGCTGTAGACGATCGTTTTCACATGACCCCACAGAAAAAAGTTCAAGGGATTAAGATCGGGTGATCTTGCAGGCCAGACTACCGGTCCACCTCGACCTATCCACTGATTCGTGTATGCAGCATTAAGGTGTGCTCGCACAACATGGCTGAAATGTGCTGGAGCGCCATCATGCATGAACCACATGTTAGATCTTATCAAAAGAGGAACATCTTCCAGTAATTCTGGCAATGCATTCTGCAGAAACAAAAGATACGTTCGCCCAGTCAATCGTGGTGGCAACACATAAGGGCCAATTAAGTTATTTCCGGCAATTCCACACCAAATGTTCATGGAGAAACGCTCTTGATGCGCTCGAGCTCTGGTAACATGCGGGTTAGCATCTGCCCAATGGTGCTGGTTGTGAGAATTTACGATTCCTGTCCGGGTGAAGGTTGCTTCGTCCGTGAAAAGTATCTGGCTGAGACAACTAGGGTCTGCAGCATGACGACGTTGTATCCATTGGCAAAATCGTTGTCGGTGTGGATAGTCCGTTGGGTTCAGTGCCTGAACCAGTTGCAGGTTGTATGGATGCAAAAGCTTATGGTGAAGAATGGCCAAACAGATGAGTGCGGAATGTGTACCATGGAAGAAATACGACGGGTGCTTGTCTGTGGTTCATCATGTATGATGTCAATTATCACATCCTCCTCATCCGAAGAATGTGCTACAGGCCACCCTTGTCCTGTTTGACGGCCAAAGGAACCACGCTCCCTCAAATGTCTGTCGACAGATACAAATGTTCGGTTATTTGGCAAACGTCTATTCGGAAAGCATTCTTAGTAGAGTCTTCTTGCTTCCACAACATTTCCGTCCACAAGACCATACATTAGGTGCATGTCAGTGTATTCTGCACTGGAATACGTGTACATGACTTTTTTTTACGTAAATCGTAATGCGTATGTCAAAGCACGCAAACGTTCTGAAATTGATATTTCTAGTGGATGTACAGTAGTGAAACTACAGTAATGGAAACAACCGTACACAACTAATGGAACAACCCTAAAGTAGGTTTAAATGGAACAAACCACCCAACCTAGTGTTGGGTCGAAACGCTGGAACTGCTAAAATATCGTCCGCTAACTACCGTGCTTCCCTACTGTATGATATTGGATTACTCACAAACAAATCGTTTCCAGACAAAGTGCTATAGAACATTTTCTTCTTTTTTTGACCTGAAGAATATGTCACTAAATTTATTGTACATAATTTTGAAACACCCTGTATAGTTTCGTATTTCGCTATGCCTTCCTGCAATCCCACCACACTGTTTCCACAATCCTTGATTGTGTCCACCCATGTCTGACACAACTGCAATCACATTTATCCCAATGGTGGAGCATTTTCTTATTAAACCGAAAATAATCTCTTTTACAGAGGCAGCCTCGTAGGATTTACCTGTAAAATGGTATCCAATAGCTTGCTTCCATCTTGTTGTTACACCACCCAACATAAACTGCATGAGAAGTGGGTTTATCTTGCACTTTTCTATGTGCTGATCTTAAAGTGGGGTACCCAATTACATTTCCAGTGACAGAATCGAAATCAGTGCCAGGCATCAATGACATCTCATCAATCATGACAACTGCCTCTTTCTCATGAGCTTCCATCAATGCTACTTTATCACTTAATATTGGAAACAGTTCTTCTAAGATTCCAGTGTCAAATTTGATTCCTTCCATCCTTTGCCTCAATGTCCTTTCATTAGGAAGTGGTAGACCAATATCTCTAACTATTTTATAACCAGATGAGCCACAGGCCACCCTTATTTGCAAGACTTTTTGAACTGTGGGACCACTCCGATGAAAACTACCAAGTGTAGTGTTTGATTGCTGCAGTGCATGTATTTGGTCTTCATTTAATATAGTCTTTAAGTTGTCATTTAAACTGCTGAACGACTTTTCTAGCTTCTGAATTTTTTTCTTCTGAAACTCTATAGATCTTTGAAGGTTGCCGATTTTGTTATCCTTTTCACAACAACTTTTGCATATGTTTTTTGGTAAGAATTTTTGCTGTAATAGATGTTATTATATCGTTTTCCATGGTCTTATGGCGCCCCGTCGAATCTCTAATGATCGACACGAGATGGTGCCACCAATCGCAATCCCGTAACTGCAGGATTGCACCGGATCGAACTGTCGCTTTCAGGTTCGACAGGACACACACTTCGCTCTCGACAGCTGGTTGAGACACATCGCTTCTGCAATTGCAACGACCAAATGGACAGTCGCGGATTCCTATCTCATTCTGTTAATTATGTAAACTTATGTTAAGCAAATTTAATTGTAGTGTAAGAATAGTTCTTTAGTTTTCATTTAATGTTATTAAAAGATATGGAATCAGATCAATCATAGTATTATTTCAAAACCACTACAGTCTGTTCACTCACAGTTTCGACAGGAATTGCCTCACTTAAATTTGTATCCTCATAATTGTTACTTTCCAGACATTTAGTTAGGAAATTCTGTGAATCTAGAAAACAGGGTATGGTTCAAATAGGATTTCCTTTCCAGTTTATTTACTGATACGCTTTCTCACCTATTTAGTTGTATTATTTATGAGCGGTTTACTTGCCTTCTTTCATTAGATGGTGATACGCTCTTACTTTCTTTGTGGGAGGCTTTCTTAGATGTGGTTCAGGGCGATGTGAAAAGATTGTTGGTATAGCATTAGGCTTTACTTTTCGCTCACCATCTTCTCTATGATTTTGAAACTGCTCTTCTGTAAAATGTTTCTAGAATGAGATGAAACTGTTAGCTTACAGAAACATACAACTCAATGTAGGAACCTTAAGTATGCAAATAAATAACAGAATGAAGCATAAATAAATATATGAGAAAAAATTTAAAATCCAGTACTTATTTCACAAAGTCTTGCTGTTTTGCATGGAAAATCTGTTCTCCCAACGTTATGGAGCCATTTTTTTAATCGCTCTCTATTACGGAGTTTGCTTGGAAATACAAAAAAGCGACCACGTCTATTAGTACAACCAAATACTGCATAACCAGGCATATTTGCTTTGTCTTGTTATATTAAAATTACTTAGCAACTATCCTCTGAGAAAGCCTGTTCAGCACCTCGTGTAGTTCTCCTCCGCTTAACACCATCTCGAACATGGCTGCCTGTGACCACGTGACACAGAGTTGACTAATGAGAGGTTGCCATTGTCGGTGAGCGAGTAGGGAAAAGCGTGTCCATGCTTCTCTTACGAGGAGCATAGAGTGACGTAGCCTAGGCAACACGGCTCCTACTCCTGCCCTTATTGTTCTTGGTGTTCCACCTGTCTAATCCTTAGACAAAGGGCATTAGGCCTACTCTTCCATAGCATCGCCATCGATAAAATACAGTAAAAAAACATTCTACAGAGAGAGACTGATCTAACTATTATTGTTATTAAGTTTGCCATCTATTTCGTTGTCATTTTGAACGCTATTTTTAATAATAATATAAATTAAAAAAATTGAAACCAGCTTAAGGTTTTGACCTAAACATAACAAAGCTTTGAGTACTACAGAGAAAAGAAAAGACTCCCAATAATCGAATAAGGGGGGGAGGGTCCGTTTTAAGTTCAATGATAACTAAACTTTCCCAGACATTTTACTTTTTATTAAAAAAAACCCACAGATATGCCTTATTATAAACTGCATATCTGTAGTGGCAGGTCATATGGAATATTTAAAGAAATATGACTTATGTCCCGTCAAAATTCAATCCAAAATACTTCCCTTCCTAGAGTATACAGCTATATACTGGACAGGATTATCTCATCATAGTTTCCAACGGATGAAAGTTGCTTATAATGATGTTTTGAGAACCGCCTTTAGGGCCACAAAAATGGAATCTATATCCTTAATCTGTCAGAAACAGAATCTTCCTACGTTTGAGATGATATATGTCACGCGCCTCCTTAGTGAATTATCCAGTGCTTTACGAAACGACCATCATCCCGCTTCATTTGTTCAAAATTGGCTATTAAAAACTAACAATTATTGCTTAACTAGAAAATACAAAATTGAAATAACTCAGAAGACATCGACTTTTCTCACCAACTTTTTCCCATATAATGCTATACCTATGTGGAATACATTGCCTTTTAACCTTTGAAGTGCCGCGATAGAATGTGAATCCCCGAAATGTACAGTTACGTGTCTCCACTTTAAAAGACAGATTAAGGATTGTTATATGGCTCAACAAAGTGACTAAGGGTGAATATAACCAGGTTTTTATTTTAATTTAATTTGATGTTCTTAGTATTTTTATGTGATTAGCCATTACTTTCTTCTCCCTATCCTTCTTTCCCCTTTTTATTCCTTTGGAATGCTCGACAAATATAAATAAATAAATAAGACAATTAGAAAAATTACATTATTATCAACATAATATTTTAATACAAGAAAACTTCTTTTGGAATAATGAATATAAACCTCAGTGAATTGTTAAGCAACAAAAAGTTATGAAATTAAGTTTGTTTTTTTTATAATTTATGAATTGGGATCCAATATGTCTATCCAGGGCCTGTATGGCCAGAGGCCAACGAGTTGGGTCCCTGGATGGACCTGGATTGACGACTGCTGTATAATGGTCACAGCAGCCGGGGGGGGGGGGGGGGGGGGGG
>JAHWFO010081668.1:249705-262812 GCA_023313115.1 Rhysida immarginata | reverse complement strand
AGCCCCCGGTTATTTTGCATTTCATACCTGACCAGAATTTCTTTGCTTTACCACCATCCACTTATCTCAGAGCAGTAGCTGCGGGTTCCTTGAGCGGTGACGTGCCAACGTGAAATAGTCATACATGTAGTTGGTCCGTCGGCAGTGTGTCTATTACGTGCTGGTCTCGTGAGTACCTTATGGCACCGCCGGACATATGAGGACGTTACAATGTATGTATGAGATTGGTAAATATATACATCGTTTGAATCATCACCATGAAAGTTGACATACTTGATCTTCAATCCACGAGGAAGGTCACTGTATACCTCAGATTTCAAGAAAATATTAATTATCGATAATAAATCGACACTCATGACGATCGCAGGGCATATTAATAAGAGTTATCACACGACCAAGAATGCAAAGCAAAGTTTCTGCAACAATAGATATCAACAAAGATATCAATAGGCAATTCATCAACATATGCACGGACCAACAATATATATCTCATGACCACGCAGGGCAAAGTGTCCAATATAATTAGGTTCATTAAGAATAATATTCCATCCCACTTCCGAGAATTATAAAACAAAATTGAATTTGACACAATACATATAATTCCTGTTGTTCTGGCTTTTCTTAGAACTAACAGTTATTAGACAGTGACGATTTTTTAAAATGATTCAAGAAAACAAAGCTCTTGCCAACAAAAGTTTAACTAGGGCGGACTGCGACTCGCGGAGCGCGATAATCTTATCCAATAAAAGAGCGAAGCTTTTATTGTCAAATTTCAACGTTTATTTATGGTTTGATCAGAGTAATGACTTTAATTTTTGAATTTCATCGCGCCGAACGATCCACGAATAATGCTTATTGATTGCCAACAGTCGCGAAATCGGGAAAGCAGGGTCAATTAGAAGACCATCAATGGTTTTCACTCTTGAAAGCGCAACATACGTTAAACCAAGCCCAAATTCAGTGTCACCAATATCAATCACTGCTTTGTCGACAGTGATTCCTTGAGCTCAGTTTTAAGATCTTGGCGTCCGCAGTTAGAGCATGTGACGTAAGCAAAGGAATAAAGTTTTTCGGCAAATTTAGAAGCATACTGTTCGTCTGATATAGCAGGAGCATGATTGTTTCTTTGCGCTTCTTGCCTTGATACTGCCATCCGGCTTGCATTAGCAGTTCGACGAGATAACCCACCACCACGTCGTAATCGCGGCATGTTTCTGTAATTTTTCAGTTAAATGTTAGCATACAGATAGGTTTACATGAAATTCTTACCCAAAATTCTGAGAAATCTAATCCTTGTTACACGAAAAAATGACAATCTCTTTCAAAAAATTTACTATGCAAGTCTACGTAAAAAAAAATCAAGGTTACTGAGTTATTCTTATGTATTTGTTAAGCAATTTATACCTCAAATCGAAGATTATGGGTTCAAGAAGCGATGAATCAAAAAAAAACAGATGATAAAAGTTCTAAGAACTTGATAAAATGGTCTCAAAAATCGATGGTGCAGAAAAAAATTTGCGAAGGACTTCGCCATATTTTTATGTTGAAAAATCTATTAGCGCGTGCAATTGTTTGTTTACATTTTTTCAATGCATTTCAATAGGAACAGCTAAATGGTGATTATTCCTCGATGGATGAACCGATTTTTAAAATTTTTATTTAGTGATCATCAGGATGGTCATGTCCACCTGTGTGCAAAATTTCATTTGTCTATGTTCTCTGGTTCAAAAGTTTTATGCGCACAAAGAATTTTGATTTTCGCCTGATAACAGAGCTTCGCTAACGCTTCGCTCTAATAAGCGATCAACGTATTTCGATCTCTTTGAGATCATTATTCAACGCAAAAAAATAATAAATAAATAATTAAATTTTCTTCATTGGAACTTTCAATGCTAAAATGTGGCATGTAATATATTAAACGATTTGGAATGTTGTGCAGTGAATATATATAACCTAAAATTAATTATAGTCGAAATTGCTTCAAAGGAAGCTGGTTTTGTGGAAGCATTATTGTTCATCGGAACCGTCAATGCTATTTATTTTCTTTTTTTTTCGTTGAATAATGATCTCAAAGAGATCGAAATGCGTATTTGCCCATTTAAATTTTGTGGACAAGAGGTTTCTTTTCTTGCATCATGTCTTTATCCACAGTGTATTCCCAATTCTTATTTTTTAAATTCTTTAAAAACGACCAGTAACTGGAAATAACAAGAGTTACAGACTATTGAGAAAGAGTGGAAAGGCGATGTGGAAGCAGTCCCTTCGCTTGAGCCACAGTTGAAAATCGATAAAAAAGCATACTTCTACTCGACTTATCAAATCAACAAGCCTACAGTACTGTGCTGTATAATAATCGTTGGAAGGGTAAGTATTAATTAATATATCTCAAAATGCCACCGAAAAATGAATGAGTTTTGGTCAGAGAAGACAAAAAGTTATCCGGGCGTCTGAAACATGTGACAACGGGAGCTTCGTCTACGGCCGGAAATTGTAGAATTACTGAAAACCAATTTGAATTAATATTTAAATTTTTGAGGTTGCTCTGTTTATCTACAACTGTAATTATCCCGGGCAACGCCGGGTGCCTTTGTTAGCCAATTATAAAAGTAAGCTAAACAAACCATCAAGGAATGACATAACCAAGTACCGAAAGGTTAAACTTATCTCCGGTACATAAACTATATGAAACATATATGAATTGCTTTTGAAAACCTTAAAACAGGTTCCATTGATTCAAATTCGGAAATCTACGAATTTTTTTAACTATTCTTATATATTCATTCATAGCTTGTTGTTTGTTATGTTACATACCCTATCTTAGCATTGAAAATTTCCACTAGTACAATAGCGGTATCGTTAGTACAGGTACTCCAGAATATATATCGACCATCTTCGAACATTGTAATTACTCTTACATATTCGTTCAAGCATATCGTTACAAGTGGATTCATATATTACATGGCATATTTTAACAACGAAATGTTTTAATAATACTATAATGGTAACATTTGAACATGTACCACTGAATCAAATTCAACCGTCTTCGAACTTTGTAATTATTCTTATATGTTCGTTCATGACAAGTTGTTCCGAGTCGTTTGATATATTACATGCCATATCTTAGCAATGAAAATTTCCAGTAGTACAAGGGTGGTTTCGTTAGCATAGGTACCCCTGAATAAATAAAGACCATCTTCGAACTTTGTATTTAATCTTATATATTTGTCTCTGGCATATCGTAAAGAGTTCATTCATATATTACATGGCATATTTTAACATTGAAAAATTTCAAAGGTATTATCAGATCGTTGCATATCAAATGTCGGATTGCAGAGGTCATCTTTAATGGCCCTCTAGAAAGGACACCTTCACACGTACTATTCGAAATAACCCCTATGCAATCCAAGCATTGTTGCCAAAAATTTGGCAGCTTCTCGAGCCCTCTCAGATAGAATCCATGGTCATGGGACTGAATAAACTCCCGGAAAGCGTTTTCAAATTCTGCTTGGGTAGGAATGTTTTCATCAGGAGAAAAGTGTCCAGGCTCTGTAGGTAGGGGGGAGGTCCGTAGAGTACGGGGGGTGTGGAAGCACCTCGTAGCCTAGAGCCTGTCGAGCCTGCACGGCTGTTCGCACGGGTTTAGGGAACTGTCGCGGGGGTTCATTAGCTTCCAGCCAGTGTGCTGACCGTTTCCTATTTTCGTACAGGAGCCACTTCTCCTCGCAGGCGATAATGCGATCAAGAATTCCCGCTTCTTCATGGCGCAAAAGCAATTCCGTACACACCTCCAACCGACGCTCTTTTTGGTTTTCCGTAAGTTCAGTGGGACACATTTGTCCTGTTTTTTCACCTTGGCGATGGTCCTAAGGTGTGTACTGACAGTCGATGCTGATACAGCATGATCCCCTGCAAGGTCCCGAACAATTTTTGACGGGTCCACTTCCACAGATCGCTACAGATCAGCGTCATTCAACACGTTGGGCGGTCTGCCGCGTGGCTCATTTGCCAGATCCGTCAGTCCCGCCCGGAATTTACGGAACCAACGTTGGACAGTATGTTCGTCTATGGTGCCTACACCGAATACCTTATTGATGTTTCCAGAGGCGTTGGATGTAGTGTGATTCAACCTGAACTCATAATGAATTATCACACGTAATTCGTATGAAGTCATGACTATAGTCGCTTGGGTTCAAGCTATTAAATATCATCGTAAATATGCAAATTTCAGGCAGTTGCTCGCTGATATGTTTATGTCTGGGAATGTGCCACTCGCTGAAGCACGGAACCCACCTCGAAATCCAATATTTCATATACAACGACCTGATATAATGATATCATTTGAACATTGTCACGGAATTCGACCTCCATCAAGAATTCCGATGACATTGATGTAGGCTTTCGCTCTCGTATCTTCATTCCATCGGAGAAGAGAGCGAGGCGGCGTCAGCAGCAGCGACAGCGACGTCAGCACAGTTTAACCAATGGAGAGAGAGAGAGCGAGAGAGAGAGACTTTTGAGCGCGAAGCTCGAGGAGAAGAGTGGGGCAGAAGTGGGAAAACCATCGTCATGGACGTAGCAGGAGGATCTGCGGGTCGTCGAAGGGGCATTGAACTAAATGGGCATAGAAGTGTCTTCTGCGTGGTCAGACAGGAGCGAGAAGGTAAACGTTTCTGGGCGCCACGAGAACGGAGGGAAGAGAAGGCTGCCACTGCGAGCTGGAGAAGCGGACCATGCCGTGAAGCCAGCGTGGCGGGAAATTTCTCTACGTCGGTCGACGAGGACGGGAGCAGCCATTTGTTTCTGTCGCCTCCAAGCGTATCTAGCCCGAGGATACAAATTGAGCCCTTCGCAGACAGCTACCGGAGCCTGACCAAGGTGTGTTACATTGTTGGCAATAATGCCATATTAACGAAACATAGTTTCGTTGAATTAACTTATCAGCGCGTACTGAGTGTGTCTAATGTTATAGGTTTGTGGCCGTATGGGCTGCATGCCTATTTCACCGACCTACTAGGATTCACGCTAGTACGGAATTGATTATACTGTATGTCTTCACTATTAATCTTAGCTTTCCGTTGTGATAATTCAACGGCTAATATTAAAGTGTCATAACTGTCTTTATAATAATTGTAAGTGTTTTTCATTAGTGTAGCACGTGCGGGTCATTTCTGTTAACGATGTTGCGGTTATGCGTTTGCAGAGTGCTATTGCTTTAACGTTAAGACATTGACTATTTGACTTGAACTAGACATTAGAAATCCTCGGGTTCAGTGAACTTTTTCCTTTGTGGAGGAAGTGTGTTTACCTAACTGGACTGTATCATTGCGTAGTAAATTATTTACCGCCCGGACTGGACTTTGACTTTGTTATGTGTTTTGAAGTTGTTCAACTGTAATTATGTATCCCCTTGCTAGAAGGAAGTTTTCTAGTGAGCCTAGATTTTTGTGGTTGCTTAGTCTAATTAAGGCCATAGTTTAGGTTATAAGAGTGAATGCAATTTTTAGTAATTTACTTTTGTCGGTAACCGAGAAGGTGCCATAATGATAAGTAGTACTAGTTTGCTGTGATTTTGCAGAGTGTGCAAATTAAAGATTACTGATTTTGTACGTACTTACATATAGGAATTTGATGCGGATACAGAACTGATTTACATTCGTGTATGACATTGTATTTATTTTGTATTGTTGGTTTACTATAGCTAAGTAAGAGTTCTTAGTTTTAAGACTTGATAGCTTATATTCTTCATCCTTTTTATAAACTCATATTGACATTTCTTAATAAACATTATTTAATTATTGACCCGTTCCCTGTACGTGTTTTACTTAAACTTCCACTGCGCATATCTGCCCTATTCAGATATTGTTGCACGTTACAAACATGTACCCCTGATAAATATCGACCATCTTCGAACTTTGTAATTACTCTTATATATTCGTTCATAGTATGTCGTTACAGTTGTTTGATATATTACATGGCATATCTTAACACTGAAATTATTCAATGGTATCATGATGATGCTATTAGAACACGTACCATGAATCAAATTCAACCATCTTCGAACTTTTTAATTATTTTCCTATATTTTCTTACTTTATCACTACAAGTTGTTTGATGTACTACTTGCTATATCTTATCATTGAAAATTGAGAATTTTTTCATAATGGGTGTCCAGCGAGACATCTGAATATGAACGCGATTCAGCATGCAGGGGAGAAAGCGTACATAATAACATTTTATTCGCTCTTCTTTTATCATTCCGATTGAAAATTTTTGAGGGTGTACCATTAGAACACGTGCCATTGTAACAATTACGACCATCTTCAAAATGGATCATGCGCGGAACCATATTTATCGATTGGCGAAAACAGTAATTCATAACTTTATAATCGCTTATATCTTGTTGTTACGATTAGTTTGATATGCAGGGTGTTTCTAAATTATCTCCCGTATTTTACATGTTTATTACACAAAAACTATTACAGATTTTAACGTGATTGTTTTTATTCGCAAAGAAAAAGTCAAAAAGTTTCTTAGCATGCTCTAATAAATTTCAATGTACCCCTCATTTATAGCATGAAGGTCGTCAAAGTGAAACTCAATTTCCTCCCATGTTCGGGATAGCATTTTATTGTGGTTTAATGCATGATCGAGTAATCGGACTTTTCTTTTTCTGCTGATGACACCATTACCGCTGCAACCTACCTAGATATGCTGGAGAACTATCTGATTACACAGGTTGAAGAACTGCTGCCGAACATAGTCTAGGAACAAGATGGAGCACCTGGCCTGCAAGTTAGGGAGTGCCTTGATACGAACTATCCAGGACGATGGATTAGAAGAGATGAGCCAAACCCTTGCCCCCTAGCTCACCCGATGCGAATCTTCTAGATTTTTATTATTAATTATTATTATTATTATTATTATTATTATTATTATTACTAATATTCCAACGCTTGTATAACTTTCGCCGTTTGGGTCAAGTTTGATGAATGGAATCTTGTGATCAATATTTCAAACTTTTCCACTAGTCCGATCTTGCTGAAATTTTGTACACATACGTTAAGTCGGTGACGATGCATGAATCTCAAAAAATGCTAGCCCCAACATGGGAGGAAATCGAGTTTTGCTTTGAGGTCCTTCACGCCATATATGAGAGGCACATTGAAATTTATTAAGGCATGCTAAGAAACGTTTTCGGTTTTTCTTTGTGAATAAAAAAAAATCACGTTACAATCTGTAAGAGTTTTTGAGTAATAAATATGTATAACACGGGAGACAATTTAGAAACACCCTGTATTACTTATTATATCTTAGCATTGAAATTTCCTAGGTGGGGTCATTTGTGCACGTGCCACTGAACCGATTTCAAATATACTGTTTTGTGCCTTGAATCATATTAATTGATTGATTAAAACAGATTTTTAAAATTCTTCATAGCCTTCGAGCAGTTAGAGTTACAAACAAAGAGACTTACAGGCAGACTGACACGTTTCCCCACACTGATAGCATAAAGCACATTTCGGTAGTTAATAAACACGGAAAGCATTCATAATGGAGATCCTAGCTATGTGGGAGTAGTGTGGTGGGACACTGTCAACCCAAGGTGTACTAGATCATCTTGCCGTCAACCTTCGTTAGCATTTAAATCGATGAACAATTTCTATTTTTTGCCTTTTCTTTAAATCCAAACACACCTCATTTTCACTGCCTCTGTATTTACTTATTAAGAAGAGAGGGGGCAGTAAAATAAATCAAAGCATGTCTGCGACCAAGATGTCCGATATCGTCCGGAAAAAGTTAGGGGAACACTACTCTGTGTTTTTACCAACACTTGATTCGGCTAGATCTTCTCCAGTTTTTGCTTATACTTATAGAGAAATTTACACCAATCAATCTCATTACTGACACTCGACCCTCAACAATAAAATGCGGTAGCTGCATCTTGGTAGATTTCACTGATAATTGAGAAAAATAAAGAGTCATAAAATAGAAAAATGGTAGTGGTTTTAATAAACGAACCTACGCGTTTCGTAATTACATTCATCTTTAGGGTAGGGAGCGACTACCTCTTCGGGATAGTTCCCTACCTAAAAATAAAATGTAATTTCGAAACGCGTAGGTTCATTTATTAAAACCACTACCATTTTCTTATTAAGATTTTTTATTACTCTCAATAAAATGCGATTTTTAAAATTTCATACCAATAATAAAAACAATTCCATACAGTTGTGAGTCATGCTAATATATCTATACACTGCTTTGTAATGAAATTGCCCCACCAACAAGGAGTTATCCGACCTTATCCATATTTAGTGGGGGGGGGGGGTTCGTTGTTTACCTCCGACAAGTAAACGATTAGAGCATGCTTATGGGACATGACCATTTGGGTTGATACAGGGTGCCCGGGTGCCTGTATAGGCTCATCACTTGACACCTGTGCGAGATGTTCATGCAGTAGAGAAGAAGGAACTACCTTGTGAAAGTGCAGTACTGTAATCCGCACAACGGTCTCAATGCCGCGACGACGACCAAGATAACCATTCACGCAATTAACGGACTTTGAAGGAGATCGGAATATTGGCCGATAGGCAGATACTGCGAACAGTGCTAGCGGACAGAACCATTACCCTGTGGCAACTGCGCAACAACATCACTATTCCCGGCACTGCTCCAGTGTCAATACGAAAATAGCACGCCGGGTACACGCCGCGACAATGTCTGCCTGGCGTCCATTGTTGTATCTTACTTTGAAACCTGAGCACCGCACGATACGACTGCAATGGTTTCCTGAACGAGTGGGCTGGCGAATGGAATGGCGCCCGGTGGTCTTCAGCGACGAATCCCACTTTTGTTTGGACAACGATGACAGACGCGGACGGGTGTGGCGCAGAACATTGGAACGTGCCAATAAACATTGCATTTAGTACCGCCATCGTGGACCAACACCCGTGATCATGGTCTAGGGTGCCATCGACTACGATACCAGAACGCCTTTAGTCACCATCCAAGGCACCCTGACAGCAGCACGGTATGTCACAGAGATTCTGCAGCCCGTATTATTGTCCTTTCTGCACACCATATCAGGAGCAGTCTTTCAGCAGGATAACACCAGACTGCACATAGCAAACATGGGCATGGCATGTCTGCATGATGACAACTGCCTGCCATGACCCGCGAGGTCCCTAGACCTATCGCCAATTGAGCACGTGTGGGATGTGGTGGGATGTTGTTTACGTTCACCCCGCAATCTCCATGTGTACCCACCACCCCAAGATGACTTTTGCCACCTGTATGTTCACCTACACAATGCATCGCCGCTAGAGGTGGTACCACAATCTACTGATGCCGCTTTCTGTTGGGATACCCTGTACAAAACGAGTGCACGTCTTGGCTCCATAACGTAATAAAAGTGTGCTCAGATGTATCTCTAGCTGTATAACCACATTTGACTCATTCGGATAACTCCTTGTGGGTGGAGCAATTTCATTGCAAAGCAGTGTATCTTAACAATCGTAACAACCGTAACAATTGTAAAAAAAATTGACCTTTCACCCTGTATTTGTGTACCAAAATAGTACCCACATGACACTTTATCAGTAGAGATAAGATGAGGCAGGCAGTGGGGGCCTTATCATATCTTTCCATCTTATCTCTGCTGAGGCGTGGGCGTGGAGGGCATGGCCCTGACTACCACCACCTTGATACACAAATCCAGGGATCAAAGGTGAACCTGGTACATAAAGGGCCGTTCTTACTACTATGACTGACATAGTAGACTTATACAAGGGGCACTCTAATTTGATTTGGACTTAATTTTTTTTAAATATCATTGCTGTAAAAATCTAAACTTTCAATTACCGCCTATCATGCAAATGCAGCACCACTCATGTGGTTGCATGACAACCGATTGTTTGTTTAAACAAAATGGCAAACAGCGATGTGTCGACCAAAGTGGAACAACGAATAATTACCAAGTTTCTCCAACAACGTAGGTCATATGAAATTCATCAGAGACTTCAAAGTAATTTCACTGATTCATGTTTATCTCGATCTTCCGTCTTTGCTTGGTGGAAAAAGTTTGAAGGACGCCGAGGATAAACCTCATAAGACAATGCCAGCAACTGCTGTCAAAGATGGCACCATCGCACGAACAAATGAGGTGATAAGGGGCAACAGGTAGATTCATGTCCGAGAATTTGCTTCACTACTGAACATCAGCAATGGCAGTGTGTAGATCATCATCCATGATAAGCTGAAATTGAACAAGATCTTTGCAAGATAGGCCCCTAAGCAACTCTCCGAGGATCACAGAACCGCCCGGATGGAAATCTGTTCCACGCTGCTGCAGCGTTCTGACAGGGAAGTTGACAGCTTGCTAAGGCCTGTTGTGACTACCAACGAGACAGGGTTTCATCACCATACTCCTGAAAGCAAGCATGCGAGCATGGAGTGGCGACACACTGACTTAGCATGACCCAAGAATCTCAAGATGATACAATTGGCAATTAAAGTGATGGCGACTGTATTCTGGTATATAAAGGGTATCATTCCTATCGATTTTCTGGAAGAACGTCGAACCATTAATGCGGCCTACTACAGGGACATTTTGAAGACTTCCTGAAGCTGGCACTAAGGAAAAAGCGACCAGGACTCCTTATCAGTGGAGTTTGTTTTCTGTAAGACAATGCCAAACCGCACACTCACAGTCAAACTGACTACGGAATTCAAATGGGACATCTTACCCATCCTCCTTACAAACTGGATCTCGCTCCTTGCGACTATCACCTTTTTGAACCATTAAAAGAGTTCTTGAGAGAGCAGAGTTTCGGCTCCAATGAGGAAGTGGAAAAGGCTATCCTGACGTGGTATCGACATCAGCCTGAGGAATTCCAAGGAGATCAGTATTCAGATATTCCCAGAACGCTGGAAAAAATGTGCAAAAGCAATGAGAGTTTCTGAGAAATATCTGGTGTGTGTTTTTGTAATTTCCTGATTTTATAAAAAATTAACTCCAGGTCAAATTTTAATGCTCCATGTATCATGGATAGTAATAACAAGATGAAAAACTCATCGTTAAAACACGGAATATGGAAGCGAAGTTTTAACAGTTTCCTGTACTAACTGTGGCGCCAGTTTCATTGTAGCAAATGGAGTGGCACTGCGGTAACCGTAGCGTTGCTCTTTGAGGCAACCTCCCACCTGCAGAATGAAGCAACTCGGAACCAGCAGCTCTTCCCATCCGTGTTCCTATCCCGTTTCTTATATCAAGTTATGTATTTTTATTGATCGAAAATTTGAATGTAAAACAAACTGAAAACAGAGATAAATAGGTCATTCTTTTTTATTTTCCATTTTATCAGGAATACATGATTGAGGAATACACTATCTGGCCATTCGTCACCGGACATGGGACATTCCGTACGTGTTATACAACTTATAAATAATGTTGACCCTTTAGAATACATTCATACAATATAATGCCGTAGGATTTGGCCTTTACGACGCATATAGTGAATCCCCAGGACCCCAAGCAAATAACCCTAGCCCTGAGATACGGACATACGAACGACGAGATCTTAAACATAGGGTGAACATAAATGTTGCCCTGGATTCATGATTTTTTTGTAGGTGTATTTTTTAGGATATCATCACGAAAATTTGCAAATACATAAAGCAACTCGCCAAGTTTATTTTCGAAAAAGTCCGGCATATCAACGAGGGCTACAGTTAAAAAATTGATGAAGCGGTTGTGTCGGAAATGATCAAGAAAGCTTCCATGGCCTCCATGCTTCCCTGGCTTAATCCTTTGTGACTTGTTTGTATGGGAGTGTTTGATGGACTTAGTGTTAATGTTGCTATTACCAGCTAATCTGCCATTATCCGGCTCGTATCACCGACCTTTTGGTCAAACTGACAGAGACATGCTTCATTTATTACAGATTTTATATCTGCACATTCACTAACGGGTCACATTATTGAGCACCTGTGACATGGCAAAGAAACTTGGCGTGTTGCTCTATGAATTTGTAAAGTTTCGTGATGATATTTTAAATAGTGGCAGCGACTTTTTTTACAGCAGCGGTAAATAATAATATGGCGGGGGTGTTAACAATCGTTTTTGACTGAGTTCCTGGAAACGGTATAGGTTTAAGTGAGTAGAACCAGGGATTCGTAGAACTGGTTAATTATAGATAATTGCTACAATCATATATTAATTTACTGGTTGAATAATTATGTGAAATTTAAGAAACACAGTAAGTAGATAAAGTCCTTGTTTACGCGCATATTAATGAGGTGGGCGTGGTCAATTTGATCCAATTAAAGTCCCTCCCCTCCCTTATTTTGGGCGTTGGCCGTTTATTGTGGGCGTTGGCCGTTTAATGTGATCGTTGGTCAAGTTGATCTAATTAAAGTCCCTCCCCTCCCTTAATTTGGGTGTTGGTCATTTAATGTGGGTGTGGTCATTTAATGTGGGCGTTGGTCAATTTGATCCAATTAAAGTCCCTCCCCTCCCTTAATTTGGGCGTTGGTTAATTAATTAGGTCGTTAACCCTTTAATTAGGGCGTTGGCCTTTTATTTGGGCGTTGGTCTTTTATTTGGGTGGGGCCTGGAATAAAATTAATTTTATCATCCTCTGATATACCCCTGGTGCTGGTGCTTAGCACCAGCACCAGGGTGGGGGGGTTAGAGGGGACCTAATGCTCTCAGCAAAAGCCACTTGGGTGATTCTGGCTTACAAGTGAACACCTCTTGACGGGCTTATATACCATACTTTTCGGGTAGCGGCTTCCATACTGGCGACTCAGCGGATTACCTTATTACTAATGCACTACGGATTACCTAATTACTAATTCACTATTGTTTCTAGGGTAACCAAATTTTTCCAAACTCTTTTACAGTGTCTTCTACGACTGCTGTTTCAAATAAATACAGATGTGTTCTTTACATAACTTAATTTTAATTTTCAACTAATGGATACAGTGTTTCAATGGATAGGGGGTGCAGCTAAGTAGGGACTAATGTTGTCTGAACTCTCATATCATTGCTTATAAACACAACGAGGTCACACAAATTGATGAAAGGGTCATATTCATTCACTTTTTAAA
>JAHWFO010081668.1:178920-229705 GCA_023313115.1 Rhysida immarginata | reverse complement strand
AATGGCCTAATCAAATGATTATTTATTATTCCAGCCCAAACGTTTAATTTCTGTGGATATTGGGTTTTGCTCTCTCGCATCCAATGAGGATTCTCGTCTGCCCAATACCTGCAATTATGCCGATTACAAGTACCAATCAATTGAAATGTTGCTTCATCTGAGAATACAATGTTGTAAAGAAAGACTGGATCTTGTTCTATTCTAAGCAGCATGTCCTCACAAAATTCTAAACGTCGGTCAGGATCATCTTCATTTATCTCATGAACAATTGTCATTTTGTAAGGATGCAATTTATTACTTTTCAAAATCCTGTGGACTGAAGATGTACCAATTTCTTGAGCTTGGGTAGTTCTACGAAGACTACTGTGAGGATTTTCCGTAAATGATAATAAAACATTCAACGCTTCTTCTTCGTTTGTTGCTGACTTTGGTGTTCTTAATTTAGCTCGATCTTTCACAGAGCCTGCAGCTTCAAATCTTCTAACCGTTCTCTCCACAGTCGATTCGGAGATAGGATCCATTCCAATTCGAAAAGTATCATTGAAAAAATCTCTTGCTTCCGAGTATGACGTTTTCCTATCACCCCAGCCTACCATCATCAGTAATGATATCCTTTCTTGTTAATTAAGATGAGCCATTCTGAAATAAAAAACACTTTTTTAATTCAAATTTTTTTTCACAGATGATGTTTCATCTGCTTGAATCAATTTAAACAGTTGAACTAATGTGTCATTTAAAAAGGACCTACGAAATGGATGAAAGCACAAAAAATCACAACAAAAATAGTCCACTTTTTGTTTACGTATTTATTAATAAAGAAAAGAATTTGTTTACAAGCGGAAAGAATAAGAAAGAGTAATTTGAAGGATTTTATTATGTTAATTTAAACGATGATATTTGCATTTTGTAAAATGAAAATACGTACTATCATTGTGTGACATTCCATGTCAGTGAGTGTCACATGGGTCCGGCGGAGTAAGTGTAGGGGTTGTTTTAATTATATATATATAAATTTTGGGGGTACTTTTAATGTTTTACGTGTTTATGCTTTGTTTATTTCTCACGTCTGATTTTTATTTTTGTTTTAAAAGGCTGTTGCCATAAAAAATTATTATTCGTTTTAAGTAATTGTTGGCGACTGCTGTTCACGACTATGTTCGTGCAACAGGAATCGCCATTGTTATCGAGAAAGCATTGTTTCTGGGATCTTTTCCGAGAAGCTGTGCGATCTCGGATTTTATTATTATTGTTAGTTTTTTTGCTTGCATTTTTTTAGTGGAGATATTTAATTATTTTTTTTTTTTGGCTGCGAGCAACCGCTGGAGATGGATGTGAAATAGTCAAGATGGTGGGAACGCCGGAACGTTCGAGAAATGTTTTTTTGTTTTGTTTGTGCTCGCTGGCCGGTTGCTAGTTATTCTGATTATCCTACTGTACTAAATTAATGTACACAATGTTTAATTAAAAATAAAAGTAATCCAGGTCCATTCGAGGTTCGATTAAGAGAACTTTGACGAGTCGTTGTGTTCGATCCGTGATTGCGTTACGACACTCCATTGAAGACAACAAGCCATTAAGATGACATTATTGGGTGAGTCCGTTCTGTGTTGTGTCCGGGAAAACTTGCGAATTATGTTAAAGGAGTAGTGCAATTATAGGATCCATTAGAGCAAATAAAGTGAAGACGAAATAATTAACTGGAACTTTTGTTCATTTATTTCGGAGACTGTGCGCGTAGAGATAGTTGGAACTGCGTAGCTGAAAAATAGAAAATACGTATTAATGAGAACACGCTGCACTTGTTACAATAATGTTATTGCATAACTGTAATATTTATAATGAATTATGGTAGTTGCTTAGTATGCAGTAATAGTTTTTTTAGGAGTAGTCTTGACAACGCAACTAGACTATATTTCAGTATTCTATGCAGGAGCTCGCGATCCGAGTATTAAATTGATTAGAAGTTGCACACTTTATCCGCGTGGGCGTGCCTGTTGCCCCAGTCGAGCATAAGTCTCGTTTTGGTCACAACCACCGGAGTGCATGTGAAGCTGCACTATTGAGTCACGAACACATTGGAGTGCTAACTGGGGGTTACTACGGGCCTCCCCTTTATGTATAATTTAATTAAAAGGTCCGTGTGACGTGAGTAAGCGTTCATGTTTGGGTACAATAAGCACTGCCGGTGTGTACGTAAAACTAAATAGCAGCGTAACTTTACTCCTTTTCGAGGATCCACCTGCATAGCTGAGGTGCGTTAGTGTTGTCGCACTTGGTTATTAGTTGCGAAGTCTTGCACATGGTCCGATTTATGCGCTAACTTAATAAAAATTAAGGTAAATTAGTAATGTAGGTACGCTGTTTCTGAGAGGGCCCTCTACGGAAGTTACCTTCTGTACACAGCGTAGATCAATGCGCGGTGTAAATTGATGTATGTCTAATTATACAGGTTTATATTGCATCTGTTCATGAATATTTATGTCTGAGTGAGAAATAAAGAGAGTCTTTATCAATTTTACTTGATCGGTTGTTTAAAGAGGTATCACTTAATTTTTAAGATTCACACTCCTCGTGGTATCAGCCCCGAACCTTTGATGCCCGTCTCACCCAACACTAGTGTTGAAATTTAATAAGAGGGGGAGGGGTGTCACAATTGTTAGATTTTTTTTTCACAAATCTTATTTTCCATGACAACAAAACCATCCATCAAGAATTAAACAATGTTACAATATTGCATTAAAATACTGTATTGAGTATGTTAGTTATTTTAATTGTTTTAAGTATTTTCATTGAGAAAATTGATTTCCTCTTAAATATACCCCTGGGGGTGGGTGGGGTGGAAATTTTTATAGTACTGAATACAGTTTTACACGGAGAATCTGAATCCGCAATAAAAATGGAAGTTTCCATTTAAGATTTCAAACTTGTCCCCCGCTCCACCCCCGGGGGTGGGAGTGGGGGGTCGTGTTTAGTGTCATTCGATAGATTTTTGAAAAATATTGAACACGTGTTTTTTCGATCCGATGTAAATTTCGCGTAATATTCGACCATCCTGCTTCTTTTGGCACACTCTGAATATACAGGTTGTTTTTGAATTGAGTACAGATTTTTTGGGAGATGATAGAAGAGGTCCTTAGAAATATTTTTTGTCATATGAACATGGGGTCACCGCAGCTCCGTTTACTTACAATACTGCATTGAACAATCAAATGACACCGGGACGCAGTGTGCGTTAATAGGCCTAGATTATTTTATTTCTAACAATTAACACAAGCAATCTACTGTAATAAATTTCAAGAATCTGCAAAGAAATTTCTGAATCTGCAAAGAAATTTCAAGGTGCACGTACTTGTTTGTTGAAAAGTCTTAGGACAAACTTCGTTAAGGAGATTCCATGGTATCCAACCCCTTTGTGAAATACGATTAGTCCATATGTAAATGGCGGTCATTACGAACAATTACTGTAAAATTCATACAGTAGATTGCTTGTGTTAATTGTTAAAAATAAAATAATCTAGGTCTACCAACGCACACTGCGTCCCGGTGTCATTTGATTGTTCAATGCAGTGTTGTAACTAAAAGGAGCTGTGGGGACCCCATGTTCACATGACAAAAAATACTTCTAAGGACCTCTTCTATCATCTCCCAAAAAATCTGTACTCAATTCAAAAACACCCTGTATAGAAAGAAAATATCCAATGATCAACACTGGAAGGCAATGTTTGTGCAACAATGCTTATCAACAATGGTATCAACATGCAATTTACAAACACTCTGCAAGGACCAACAATATATATCTCAATATACATAATTTACAATTTCTTATTCCTGTTATTCAGGCTTTTCTTAGAAAAGAGAGTTCTTAGAACTTAACAATTTCTTGAAAATCTTTAAAAACGATCATTAACTGGAGATAATGGTGAGTTAGCAGACTATTGAGAAGGAGTGGAAAGATAACAGAGGAAGCACTCCTTTAGTTTCGTACTTATTGAGCAAATGGTTAGCAGGTAAATAGAAAAATCGGTGATGCTAGCGTACACAAAGTGATGAATGGCCAAGTTTTGCTTCAAGACATCGAGAGAAGCAATTTTTACTGAATTAATTCTAAGCGTTTTCATGTGTTTATTTTTAAAATATTGCAAAATGTATTTACCTACAAGTGTAATTATGCCAGGCAAAGCCAGGTACCTCTGCTAGTTCTTGATAAAATTATAGCTTAAATAGTGTTTTTTTTTTGTTCTAGAACTTTCTTCTTGAACTTTCATCTTCTTCTTTCTTCTACTACCTGATTTCTCTTGTGCAGCCATGGTGCTACACACTTTGCTAGTATTTCTTTCTCCTTGCTCTAGCCTTAAGATTGTACCTCTGCAATTGCAATTACGAGTTTGCCAACATGGTTTCCAAGTTTTGTTACGTGTCAGTGTTTATTTCGACCCGTAGCTCGTTTGTCGCAATCTCATCATGTTTAGGCAAGGCCGGTACAATCTCTGCTATCTTTCTCCATACCCGAATATTTCATCTGCACAACCATGTATCTAGGCTTCTGAGTTAACTGTGCATCGCGAGATGCCACGGCTGTATTACCGCTCCACTGATTACTTTATTCATTTTTGTACTTATACTTGTGCGAGACACTTGAGTACGTGAATTCATATTTTTGATTGTGTAAAAAATTTTTAACTTCTACCATTTTAACCTTGGGACACACTTTGTGTTCTAGTTTCTTTTTTTATAATTTACTATGCAAAGTGTTGACTCATTACTATCCAAATATCCACTTTATCACTCGCCTCATCACTAGTAGCAGAACGTGGTTTGTGGAATAGGCACTTTTTTGTGTCCAAAAATGACTGAATCTGTCTTTGATGACAATCTTTCAATCTCTAAGCCCACCAATGCTAGTAGTTCAATCTCTAACCACACTTTTACCACTGGAAGTATCAAATTTTAGCGTTCTTGTAATCAAAGAGATTAGACAAATATATACAGGCTAAAACTTCCTTACCCACTTCAGATCCAGAGAGATACGCTGTTTGAACGACTCTGGGCACGTCTAAGACATTATTTGTTAAGCATAGTGGATGATGACATTGTAGTGATGTTACAGGATTACAATCTGTTTTCCATCTGGGAAGCCATCCATCGGCGTTATGCCCGACCTGGTTCTGTGAATCAGGCGGAAGTTATGTGATACCTTTGAGCTCTTCACTTCCATGACACAGACGACCCCAACGAATACGTAGCACGCTCATTGCAAATCTGTGCAGAGGCGGGTGCAGTCTCTTTACCTATAGACGACAAGGTGCTGATTGATCATATGGTAGCTGGTTTGCCATTGACCTGTACACCTTTAAGGCTCTCAGTGCTGACTGATCTGAACATGATCCTCGAAGTTTTTCATAGTCAATTGAAATTTGTGTTCAACAATAATTCATGTGAACACTCCTCTGGGGCATCGCCTCTTGCATTACTATAATGCCTATTCGGGTACTATCTTCTCATTCTGGTACCCAACAGTGCTCTGGGGTAACCTGTTATAGTTGTGGTGGCCAACGGCATGTCATGTCTGTTTTCCCTGCTAAATGGTTTTCACTATCATCCTGCACGTCCAACGTTGGTGTTCTCCAGCAACCACCTCCACCTAATGTACGTGCCACATGTCCAAAACGTAAATGTCACCAGCGTGATGGCAAAGCCCACACTCACAGCAATATGCGGTTAATATGACCTGCTTGTGAGAGTCTTATGATTCTTCCAATACGACCTATTTAAGAGAGTCATTGGGCACAGATGTCAGTAAGAGTTGTTTGACCCGAATTTCCGTATCGCCATTCTTGGGTCAATTGACTCGACTGTACAAGACTTAAGACTCATTAACGGAATGTTTACTATACGCGTTACTATTACTTATTTACACATTTTTACATACATATTTATATATTTTCACAGCTAATTACACATATAGTCATATTTACACAAATTTACATACGTGTATATACCTATTTACACAATATACATCAATTTACACACGGATATATAAGCTTAACCAAATATGTACATAAATTTATACATGTGTATACACAATATACAAGATTAACGCAGGTGTATACACCTATTCACACAGATTTACATACGTCTATCACAAGCTTACACTTTTGTACACATCTGTATAGCATATTTACACATTTATACCACAGGTACACAAATTTACACACGTGTATACACAATTTACACAGGCTTACACACCTATTTACAAAGTGTATACTGATATTTACGCAAGTTTACATTTGTATACCGACCTGTATTTGTATTTTATCGTCTTTGCAGTCAAAATTCGCCAGCAGACGATAGAACTCCAAGCTTGTAGGCAGAAAAAAGGATTTTAATGATAAATCTGTTGCTAAACTCTAAAATAACGATCGCCGTGCTCATAGAGTTGACAGCTCTTGAACGGTAGACAACAATACGAAGAGAAACGACATCTTTTTAAAATTTTTAAACATCAATTTTTTTAATTATTTATTGATTTAAGAATACATTCAACTTATGATGTATAATGCAATAAATTCACCATCACCTAACACAAATGATTTGCACAAAAATCAAGGGATTATTTTTGTTGTAACTATTACATCGTTCTCATTATAAATCTGTAAGATTCCTTTTACATTCCTTTGGGTAGGCTAAATGGAAACTATCACGTATTGCAGAAGAGGAAGGCTCATATTATAAGATGGATCATAGTATCCTTTGCAATCTGAAATATAGAAAAAAGGATGAGTTTTAGATCAATGATTTACACTCCCTACAATAATGGAAAGGGAAATAGCGACATTTTATTTTAGTTAATAGTATATTCGACCTCTGTGCTGAAATTAAGTCAGCCACCCTTCTTACTTTCAATAAGGCTCCGATACACAGCTTCCGGTGTTTAGATCCATTCTTGCTGCGAGAAACTAGCCATGTTGTTAGCAGTCGATAATAATGAATGCTATTCAGTGGAAATGCATTTCAGATCAAAACGAGTAAATAAAAAATAATCGTAACAATAATGAATAAAAAAAACGTGTCAGCAAATAAATTTGGAACTATTAAACAAGTATAATTTACGTTAGAAAATAGTGTAACTTACTTAGATTCTTGTTTTCGTTCAATTTTTCTTGAACTGGTAAAATTTGAAGGAGCAAGACGAACAACGTTGGAAAATGGCTTATTCAACGTCGAGTTTTTGAGGGAGACTGTTCTCGCACTCAAAGTTGAAGAGACTATCCCTACTGATAGATAGTCTCTAGATAACTTGTCCCATCCATAGTCATATTAAGAGTAGTATTAGTTCTAATAATTTTGTATTAATCTTCTTACTAACACGAACGGCGAAATCGTCCATTATCGCTATCCGCCATGTTTTCGTAACTTGATTTCGTATCTCTACCGGAAATGATTCCCATTTCCTATGACTTGGCTCGTAAAGCTGAGTATGGCGCTGTTAGATGAGGCGAGGGTTCGTAAACACTTGAGGATGGATGATACAACTTATCTACGAAGTACTGTATTCTTATAATCGAGTCAGAGAGCTATAACCTAATAAAATGAGTCCTACGATCTGGAAATTGCTGTGAGTGCAGGGGCAAAAACCTGCAGCAAACCATGCTGGCCTCACAAAGAAAGAATGGATAGTGGATACTGGCAGTTCCTTCCATGTCATTAAGAACAAGAGGTTCTTATATCTATGCAGAGCTGCCACAGAGATATTCACACTTCAAACCCCAAGAAAACCATTACCGCAAGTGGCATAGGAATCGCGAGTGTCCCGTTTGCACTTTACATGGCACGCTTTATGCCACCCATGCCTGATTTAACCTTGTATCAATGAATCAGTTAACCAAACAAGAATATACTTTGTCTTTTGTTTGGTCCTAGTGTTTACACAATAACTTCCGAACAAGGCATATCCGTGGCTGCACAAGAGGAGGTCGCAGATCTCCCTTTCTTGCCAGTTTTATATCAAACTCCACCCATTTGCCAAACGGCATATCCTCTTCATTCCCTCGTAGTTTCTTATCTGGATGTCCATAATGCCTTAGGGCATCCATCGAGTAAAAAGATCGCCAGAGCACTAAAACATGGCAGTATCTGTGGTCTTGAGAACTTTACAATTCCCTCTAAAATCACTCCATGTGTTTCTTGTCTAGAGGCAGGGATGACTAACGCACCTCATAGAACTGTTCGTCACCAACAGTCTACCTGCCCTTTGTGTCTTCTCCAAGTGGACAGGAAACCGACTGATCCATATAGAATCTGACAACGGCACAGAACTCACCAACAGCGAGTTAGCTGAATTTTATGATAGAGAGACGAAAATCCAACAGTTAACAAACAGTTCTCACCCATTTCCATTTCGGCCCTCGAGGAGACTCTTCAAAAGTCACCTTCCCAAGAGACGTCAACTTCTACACCTCCAGCTTCACTTGTGCCATCCTTGGAACAACCTCTACAGAGAGATCAATCTTCCTGCTTACCCTCATCGGCTTACTCTTCCCCTCTCCTCCTGAATTGCGAATATCCCAAAGACTTAAAAAGAAGTTGGAAAAACAACGCCTAAGAAACGACATGCAAAGCTCGATTTCAGGCAGGAAAATGAGGAACATCGGAGCCGCGAAGTAATGCATTTGAAACCCTCAATAAGATGAAGTAATGGCGCCTGCCTCAATAAGACCTTATGGGGAAATTGCATAAGGCAGTATTACTGGCTTGCAGCCCGAAGTTCTCGCCAGCGATGAGTCTAAACTAGAGATGCTCAAGCGGGTTATCGCACCAGCACTCGAAGCTCTTTTGGAACCAAGTGCTTCAGAGCCATTCTGTGCTACAACGAGCAGCAAGAGCCAGCCACAGGTGATTTTCATGCCATTAAGCGAGCATACAAGTGCCAAGTATCATTGCCAAGACCAGCCGAGACGAAACTCGTACCAGATTTGTGTCTCAATAGTTAAGCACATCTTCCATAATAAGCGGCGGGACTCAAATCCATATATCGTCATTATTTGAAGCCACATTCCTTGAGACTGATTTGGACTCAATTGCAAATTTTCCGTGGCTGGGAATATTCCCGTTCTCTCTCGAAGAATACATCAAGTGAGGAACAGGAGGAATTTTCTGCCAGCACACGAGCTTCATATTACGACTTCCCCACTCACAATAATTGACTTTCCCATTTCGTGACTTCCAATATTTCTACTTACCGTCTTTCCGAATGATGCACAGCACTGTGGGCCACTTTATTCAATTTAGCCTGGTTTTATTGAAACTTTTAATTAAAAGCCTATCCTCTGATTTTCTTGCACCAGGAATTCTATGTGACTAAATATTTGTCTCTCATTTACGATACCGGAGGGCTATGCATATCTGACGTCAGCATTAGGCGTTTCAGTAGGGGTATAATATTGTGTGCAACAAACCTTCATCTGTAATATCTCATTACCACTATAATCTCTACCTTTCGTCTAGAACTTCGTTTGGTGTTTGCCAGTGTATTCGACGAATTATGATGTGTTAGTTGATGTGCGTCTTCAAAGTATTTTATTAGGAAAGGCTCAGTGTTTTCGAGCCTACGACAAGTGTTTTTTCGTCAATGTTATTTTTATCACGTAATTTTGAGTCATAAGAGTGTGTCATTGGGAAGTGCTCTGTGATTTAGCTCTTCAATTCTTTAAATATGTGAAGTGTTTACGATTTAGTTTTGTGTTCATTGCCAGTGCTAAGAGTTATTATAATTTTTCCCAATTTGTCGACCAATGTGCATGTGTTAGATAAAGGTCCTCACGTATGCCAAGTTATTGCATCAGAATGCCTGAGGAAGATTCATATACAAATCTCGTAGATAGTGTTGTACTCTTTTGTCATTTTGTGGGTGTCATTAATTTAACCATGACACTTCAATACGAAGATAATCAACTTCAAGGGTTTTTTCTCAATCAATCTGATTGGAATCTTTTGTACACAGCTCTTATTTATCCCAATTATAATCTTTCACTTTGACAACTTCTGAATTACTCTCTATTGGGAATTCCCTGTCTGCCTCCAAATGTTATAATTATTACCGCTTTCCTGACTACATTTTCAAGGGCTGTCTTCACGCGATTTGCAACCCTTTATGTGACCTTTTAAACCTCTCTCTCTGTCGCAAGGTACTTATCCTACCGATTGGAAGACTATTTTTATTCTGCCTATCCCTAAAATTGTGAAACCGACCACACCAAAAGATTACAGACCTATTGCACTTATCTCTTTTTTTGCAAAGATTCTCGAAACCTTCGTTGCTACTCATCTTTCAAAATTTGTTGATCCTTATCTTCCTGATATTCAGCACGGCTTCCGCAAGGCCAGATCGATCGAAACTAATCTTGCTGTGTTAACTTCTTACCTCTCGAAAGCTATTGATACTCGTCATCAAGTGGATGTAATTTACTTGGATTATACTAAAGCCTTCGATAAGGTTCATATTGATCTTCTTCTTCAGAAACCAGAGATTATGGGATTCCGATTAAATATGCTATCCTGGATGCGCTCCTTTTTAACTGATTGATATTTTATGCTTCATCCTGTAAATAATATCTGGAAATTTGGTAAAATCAATAGTCGTGTTCCTCAAGGTTCTCCCCTGGGACCGCTGCTATTCAAAATC
This sequence comes from Rhysida immarginata, assembly GCA_023313115.1. Classification (NCBI taxonomy): domain Eukaryota; kingdom Metazoa; phylum Arthropoda; class Chilopoda; order Scolopendromorpha; family Scolopendridae; genus Rhysida; species Rhysida immarginata. The sequence continues at coordinate 219,024 of JAHWFO010081668.1, read as the reverse complement.
TACTCTGCAGACCTAATAGCTTCTTTACCAACTAATGATGCTCAAATTCTAATGTATGCGGACGATCTTAAAATTTTTTCGTGCATCGACAGTTGGCAAGACTGTATTAAAATGCAAGAAACATTGGACTCAATTCTCTCCTGGTCTAAATCGAACGGATTAAGTCTTAACTCGAGCAAATCACACGTAGTTTCTTTCTCCAGGAAAGTAACAAATTTTATTTTTGATTACAAGATTGGTCATGATATCATTGGGAAAAAGAATGAAGTTAAAGACTTAGGCATTTTATTTAATTATAACTTATCTTTTACCCCGCATATTGATAACATCACAAGAGATGTCTCCCGTAGAATTGGCCTTTTGAAAAGGCTTACCGCATTTTTCAAAAATCCATTAACTATCGTAAAGTTATTTATTTCTATTGTAGTTCCTAAAGTTATATATGGTGTGTTAATTTGGTTTACTCATTGCACTCAAAACTTTTTACTCCTACAAAAGAAATTTCTTGCATTTTTAAATTTTCTCTCAAAAAAATATAACAAGCATGATCTCAATATGGAATTTATAAATGTATTTACTCTTTCCAATATCATTGGTAATGTTTTTCTTAATGTCCTTAAGAGGATTGTTTCTGGGGCTGTTTGGATGCCCGAGGTTCTGTCATCTATCGGGCTGTCAGTTCCTAGAAAAAGTCGTCATTAAGTGTCTTACTTTAATAACTCCTAGTACGAGGACAAATATTGGTGAGATTACTCCTTCGTATAAACTTGTTACTTTGTATAATAAAAATGTGAGTTTATATTTAGTGTTGACAGGCTTTTGTATAGCGTGTGTGGAATAACCCCAGTGGCAAAAAGAACGATAGGAACAATGTGTACTCTGTTAACTCCCCAAAGGAGTTTTATTTCATGTGCAAGATCCGTATATTTAGTGCAAGTTTGTCAGTGTATGTCTTTTGTAAATTTTGTGTGTTAGGGATGGAGATTCAATTATGTAAGTCACTTTGTTTTGCTTATCTTCTAGTGTAATGTCTGGTCTGTTATGAGGGATAGTTTTGTCAGTGATTATAGCTCTGTGGAAATATAGTTTATGTGTGGTGTTCTGTAAGACAGTGTCGGGGATATATTTATAGTAATGAGTGTGAATGTCCCTTAGCTTGTGAATCTTAGCTACATGTTGATGTATTATTTTATCTACCTGGTTATGTCTGTGTAAATAATCTGTCTGCGTGAGTATTTTGCAACTGGATATGACGTGTTGGATGGTTTCCTCTGCGATATGGCATTTCCTGCAAGACCCGTCAGTCGAATCTTTCATAATTATTATTATTATTAATATTATTATTATATCTCTTCCCTTTTTTACTTTTTTGTGGTGAAAGAGTTTCACGACTTTTTCTTAGTTGACTTTGTATTTGCGCAGAGTGATGTGAAAGAGAAGGGAGGAGGCGGTAAAGTGGATATAATGGTACGTTTAATCAATTCAAACAAAATTTTGCAATTACAGATTAATAAACTCAAAGTAAAGTTCAATGATGCTTAAAGTTTCGTATTGAAGGACTTCAAGACTTGGGCGTACGTTCGTCGCCGGTATCCAACACACCTAATTCTGTTGCCCAACGTGTTCCTGGTGGGAAGTGGTGAGGGATAGATTCGTGCTTGATCGAGTCCTTCGGTCGTACTTCGGCGTTAGTGGAATTCGTCCTCTTGGCGTCTGTCCGTATGTTCAGGTCGAAATCGTCTACATAGAAAATGAATTGTACGACTAAGATTAGTAATCGGCAAATGTCCACCTTAAACACTAATCGTTCATCTGTTCCGATGAGGGCTGGAATGTTAAGTCGGTCGACATAGATAATTTGAGCAATAGCTAAGAGGCAGTTGTTAATGCGACAATTAATCAATCTCAAGGTAATAAGTTTTACGGCTATAAGTCTATAATCCAATCTCATTACCTTCCCACGGATGCAGCTTAGCAAAGCGCAACTCGCAGCGCGAGATCTCAACGCGGAGCGCACTTGCGGAGCCTGCGATGTCCGATCGGGCTCTGGTCAGATCGCCAACGGTTTCGGTCGTCCTCCTCGTGCGGCGTGGGTTACTCGCTTGACAGATGTGAGAGATGCCGATATCCCCGGACGTGGATTCCGTACTTTGTTTTGTACCACACGTTTCCTCCTTCCGAATATTTACTCGGCTAGGCTCCTCGTAGTTATTGGTCTTCGAGTCCGCTGCTTTCTCTCTTCCGAGCTGGGGTGAACTATCTTCTCCCTCGGTTAATGAATAAAGGCAATTAGGGAAATCGAACTTAGAATTTATACGACCTGTTTCGTCGTTCGGTTTCCTCCGCAAGGCTCGGGCGTTCTGGGTAGTTGAGGCTCCGGGAACTGCTCGGGCTTTTGCTCCGACGTGGCTGACATTTCCTATGTCTCCGTGCCGATCGTCGTCCTTTCCTCGCAAAAGATAGATTCGGGAGTCGTTCACCTTCTTTGGCTCCAGTAGTTCTACGTTGCTCGCCTTTCCTTCTCCAGGTGGTCCTCTTGGGTTCCTGAGGTCGCTCTGTCTGACGCTCTCTCATGTCTGTGTTGATGTGTTCATGCCTTGGGTTTTTAAAGGCCGAACTGCTTTGCATGTGTTGTATAAATTTGTTCTGTTGAATAAATTTGTTTCTGGCTAATGGACGTCCTCCAGCGTTCCTCCTGCGTGGATGGGCACTTCGAAAAATCTTCGAAGGGGGAGAGAAGTGGCTGACGTCAATCTCCACCCAACACGATGCTGACCCCACTCGATGTTGCTTAACTTCAGTCTTGGGCGTCGTCTGCTTCACTCTTTTGTCAGATGGCTTCCTCTTCTTTGTTCGTTGATGAGAAGACCTTGATAAGCGATCTGACAAAGAGTTTTTTATTTCTTTTATTTACTATTATCCACATACATATTTTTTCCTTTTTTGTCATATTAGTACACTTTCTGTTTACTTTTGTGCCTTTTTTCAGGGAAATTATTCATAAAATCTTTCATTAATAAACAACACATTATACCCATTAATTAATATTTTATGCACAAAATAATGAAAATCTGCTTTTAAATCGGACACACCCGTGCCAAATTAGTAGGACTGTTCATGAGCGATTCAAGAAGGTTTTTTCCAACCTGCGGAGGCACCAGAAAAGCATGAGCATATAAAAACTAATTAATTATGTCGAAGAAATTGTCTCAAATGAAACTTTCGATCAATTGAAACTGAACTTTCATTTGGATCGTGCCACTGCCTACAAAAATGGAGGCTAATCAATAATGATAGGCTATGATAATGCAATTTCAAAAGATAGAGGCGGGCAGCTTTGGACTCCGATGAATCCAGCTTGAAAAAACAGAATTCTTTTCTTCTCTTGTTAGTGTGGTTGCCACGATCGCAAACGTTATCTCATTGTAACAAAATCAATCTTCGTCGAAGTCGCAACTTTGTTGGCGCTCTCCATTGTTGCGTCAACTTTCTCATTACAAATTTTAATGACTCCAACCATTGCCTTCATGATAATATAGCCTACCCATTTGCCTTCAAACGGTGTCCCCAAAAATGTAGACGAAAAAGGATAAAACCTACCACTGCCTGGCGATATATATATATCTCATGACCAACAATGCAAGGCAAAGTTTGTGCAATATAGAATTCAATGCATAGAATTCCTGGTATTCAGACTTTTCTTAGAAAAGAGAATTCTTAGTACTTAACAATTTCTTGAAAATCTTTAAAAATGATCAGTAACTAGAGATAATGGAGAGTTAGCAGACTACTGAGAAACAGTGGAAAGACGAGAGAGAAAGCAATCCTTTAGCTCCGTGCTGTATTAAGGACCGAATGGTGATTCATCACTAATTTACTGGTGGACGACTTTAACCAATCAGGGCTCCTGCATCTCTTTCCGTTAATGTATCTTTACTTATTCTTCTCGGATTGGTTTGTTTATCGTTAATTTTCGCTATAAATACCGTTTTTCCGTCGTTTGACTTCAGTTCACTTTCACCTGAGTTGATTCACGGAGTCAAGGATTCCTGCCGAAGATGAAAGCAGTGCTTTCGAAATGCGCGTATCCAGGTTGTATTTTTCTTTTATTCTTTGTGGTTAAAGAGCTTTCTTTCATTTATCATAATTAAGCAAGTGGTAATTAGAAGAATCGGCAACTGCTAGACTACACAAAGAGATGAATGGCCAAGTTTTTGCAAAAACATCAAGGGAAACATCTAAAGTAAGATTACGTGACAATGAAATTATTTAGGTTAGCAGCGGCATACATGGAGAGGTCCATCCATTGTAAGCACTTGAAAAATTTTTTCCGAGTTTTCATTATGAATTTTTACTGCATTAATTCTAACCGTTTTCATGTGTTTATTTTTAAGATAGTGCAAAATTTAATCATAAAAACAGTCCGAGCCACGCGCGAGGTTATCACCTCACTTATTCGGTACCGCATAAGATCCAAGCATTTCATAAAAATGCATTTTGACTATATTCTGTTGGAATGTGTATATTTGGAAACTGAGATGTTAATAATGCGATGAGACGTTCGTTTCCAAGAATTATTAATAACGTGCATAAAATGATGATGCAATGACAGAACATTTATAAGGCAGCGTGTATTGATGATGCAAAGGAGTCACGCGTGTTTCCCTTGAGTTCCATATCAAACATCCAGACGACCGGCAAAAAGTTATGTGCATGGAAAGGAAAGAGAAAGAACGAGTATTAGTCAGAGAAACACTGCAACTAAAATTGAAAAAGCAATACGAGCATTTGAAACATCTGAGCGACGGTAGTTTCGAATAGAGCAATAGCTTCTACATCAATAGCACAGAAAACTTTGTTCCCGGTATATCACCTAGAATTCCTGTTTTTCGTATTTTTCGTAGAATGGATAGTCCCTTTGCTCTGTGTTGTATTGATTGAGTTATTATTTAAACAATTGAGAGTAATAATTTAATTTTTTGAAATCTATCTCTTTACCTACAAGTGTAATTATCCCAGGCAATGGCGGGTATCTCTGCTAGACTGCAAAAAGAGATGAATGGCCAAGTTTTGATTCAAGACATCGACAGAAGAAAGGGAATGGCAACAACATCAGGTGTACATCTAAAGTAAGATTACGTGAGTAAGAAATTATTTAGATTAGCAGCGGCATACATGGAGAGGTCCTTTTAATGTGAGCATTTAAAAATATTTTTCAGAGTTTTTATTATGAATTATTACTGTAATAATTCTCAGCGTTTTCATGTATTTATTTATAAGATATTGCAAAATTTAATCATAAAAACAGATCGAGCCACGTGCGGAGTTAACACCTAGCTTATTTGGTACCACAATAAATCCAAGCATTTCATAAAAATACATTTTGACTATGTTCTGTCGGAATGTGTATATTTTGGAAACTGAAATGCTGATAATGCGATGACTGAACGTTCGTTTCCAAGAATTTTTGAAAATGAGCATAAAGTGATGATGCAGTGACAGAACATTAATAAGGCAGCGTCTATTGATTAGGCATAGGAGTCATGCGTGTCTCCCTTGAGCTCCCTATCAAACGTCCAGACGAGTGGCAAAAAATATGTCAGTATAGGTCAGAGAAACTCTGCAACTAAAACAGAAAAAGCTATACGGACGTTTGAAACATCTGAACAACGCCAGTTTCGAATAGTGCAACAGGGTATAAGAGCTTCTACGTCAAGAGCAAGAAAAACTTTAGTCTAAGTATCTGGTGATGCTCCGCAGTAATGAGGCAAGTCAAGAAGTGTTTAGTTGCTCCGGTATATCACCTGGACATCCTGTTTATTGTATATTTCGTAGAATGGATAGTCCCTTTGCTCTGTGTTGTGTTATTATTTAAGCAATGGGAGTTATACTTTAATTTTTTTTAAATCTATCACTTTACCTACATGTGTAATTAACCCGGGCAACGCCGGGTACCTCTGGTAGTCTTTCTATATATATAAAGAAGAATGTTTGTGGGTTTGTTTGTGGGTTTGTTTGTTTGATTTTTATACAAATCTACAGTTTTTTTCCCATCTTGATAAAATTTCGCTTACATGACCTTCAAAGCAGGAGGAAGGTCACTGTCTACCTCAGATTTCGGAAAAAATAATAAAAATCGATAAAAAAATCGATATTCATGGTTATATTAAGGCATATTAATGAGAAATATCCCTTGACCAACAATGCAAGCAAAGTTTGTACAACAACAGGTATCAACAATGGTATCAGCACGCAATTCACAAACACATTGCATGGACAAACAATATACTGTATATCTCACGACCAACAATGCAAGGAAACGTTTGTGTTCAGAGGGGGAAGCAAAATAATATAATATTTAAGGGGTGATACTTTAAAGGAAACCCCGAAACTTAGAAATGAACGTGGCTTGTTAAAGGACTTATTTTGGTTTAAAAATTGTAATATTTATTTATAAAATATCAAAATATTCTATACAAAAGAATGTTCTATACAATATGATTTAATTGAGGAATAGGCATTGCGATCTCAATTACAAAAGAAAAAAATATTTCTCGGAATAAAATAAAGAAATACTTGAATGTACGTTAGCTACAGCAAAACACTGTAACGAGAAATATTAATCGCTACATTGAGTGAATTAACTTTAAATATAAAAAAGAATTAAGACAGACCAATTCCTTATAAAGAATAAGGAAAGGAAATTTTAAATTCCCATTAAATATCTAAAGAAAGACTGCGAAAATAAGAATTATTAATGGGGAATAAAAAATGAAATTGTGCAGCATGCCAACCCTTGCGCGCGTTATTGTTGAAGTAGCATTAAAAGAAATTTCATTATTACCTTATGGGGTAACCCGCAAAACAATGCTGCTCGATAAAGAACCATGGCTGCCGCAAGAGAGTGAGATATTCAATAAAAAACTAAACATCGAACGGCAGGGTAAGAGGAATTCCCAGAGCTGGAATGAAAATGATAAATGGAAGTTGAACGCCATGCTGCAGGCCAGGAATGACATGGAGGACCAGAAGGAGGGACGACTGGTCAAGCCAGAAGCTGGAAGTGGTCTGACTGAAATTAAAAAAAAATCAGTAACCACGGAAAGTACATCAACAATAGTGGGACCCACATCCTCGTGATCACGAAAATTATTCGCGAGGGACAACTAGCTGCAGACAGTGATAATCACGTGGAGATTTTTTAATTAACATTTATTAAAACAATATATACTCAACAATCACTGTCTGCAAAACAGTAAAAAAAACTTAAAGAATAGAAAAAATAGAAACTTAAATTTATATCTATTTTTACATAAAAATCTGAGTTTTCATGAACAAAGCCCCTTGTAATTTTCTTGAACACAAAAAAAAATGACGGTCATTTGTACAGATAGAAGTTTTGGTACTGACGTTACATATACAGATTCAAAAAAAATTGTCTAAGTTCCAATAAAGAAATAAACATTTATGCCTTTTTGTGTGCGCACATAGTATGTTTTGCTTTTTTAGCAAAAGAAGACAAAAAAATATTTTGCATTATGGTATACCATAATTAAAATGAATATTAAATGTATAATACATTAATAAAAAAATTACATATCATGTAGTAAAAAAAAACAATGTGGTTACTGCCTTCACGTAAGGTAAGAACAAGCCCGAAAAATATCCTTTTTTATTTTAGAACTAAATACATTTAAGAAAAAATATTGCGTTTAGAACCCCTCTCATCCCGCGAAGTAAATAACTTTGCAATTTTGAAGTTTAAAATAACAAGAATAAACTTTGTAAATACCCTCGTGTAGGCCAGCAAACCAATGAATTAAGTAATTTTAATAATTACCTATCCTGCTCAGATAAGGATAACAAATCCAGGAATCTGCGTAAAGCAGGCGCAGGTAAAGGTTTAGTTAGTGCGTCTGCCGGCATATCGGGGGAATAACAGTAGGTAAGAATCACATTCTGAAGATGAATTTCTCGTGCGATGAAATTGTGCAATCACAAGATGTGTCTTGTCCTACTCTTCGTTTCTAATGCTCCAATTAATGCTATGGCAGACGTTGAGTCAGTATAAATGATTGTGGGGAAAGAAACAAACTCCCCTTGTCCTAACTAAGTTATGAGATCCCAAAAACATTTCAGTGACTTCACGCATTCGTTTATAGCGATTATTTCGCCTTCGCAGCTGCTCAGGGCGACTAAACGTTGCTTCTTAGATGACCAAGTTATGGTATTTTTCCCCATTTTGATCAAAATTCCAGAGTATCATTTACTCTGTGGGGTGACACACCAGCTAGCGTCAGCGAATGCGCACAAAGGACCCGTAGATGGGGTAAAAACGAGTGATGTGTCGCAGGTGTGTTTAAGATTAGAAGCGACGCCCTTAAGAGCAGTCATATGCAAATGTGTAGGAGATTTAGCATATGTTGACAGCCTAGTAATTGCAAAAGCTATATCCGGCCGCGTGCAAGTCATTACATACATTAAGGAACCGAGAAGAGATTGGTAATTGGTAGAATCGACCGGTTGTGAATCCGCAGTATCATCAAGGTTCACATGAGGGCTTAGTGGCATGGTCTTTGGTTTGACTTCTTGAAGGCCATAATCATGCAGGATTTGCTTGATATATTGTGCCTGTGACAGATGAATTGAACCGTTCACTTGTGACACATTCATACCTAGCAGATGCTTTACCACTCCTAACTCCACGTGATTGATTTCTTGTTTCACTTTGTCCATGATGGAGGTCAGGATGGAGACATTTGTTGTTGCTGCCACGATGTCATCCACGTAGACTGTTAAAAGAATGGTGCTCCCAGCATTGGGGTAGTAGAAAAAACAATCATCTGCTCTGGATGGAGTGAATCTTATTTGGGTAAGAAGCTGCACAATTTTACGTACCAGCATCTTCCACTTTGTTTGAGGCCGTAAAGTGATTTACGCAATTTGCAGACGTGATTAACTGGCGTTGATAATCCCTTGGGTGGCGACAGATATATGGTGTGGTCTATCGGTGCGTGAAGATATGCACATTTGACGACATACTGGCGTAGTGACATCCCTGTATTTGCAGCTATGGCAAACAGTAAGCGGATGGATTCCATTCTGATGACAGGTGAGAAAGTTAACTCGTACTGGCTCCCGTAGACTTGTGACGAGCCGATAGCCACCAACCTTGCCTTGAATCTGGACACCGAACCATTAGGATTGCATTTGATGCGGTAGATCCATTTGCTCCTTTAAAATTTGATATTGGATGGTGGAAGCTCTAAATCCCAGACATGATGAAGCATGAGTGAATTCAATTCATCTTGCATGGCCTCTTCCCACTGATGATGTTGGAGAGAAGCGAGTGCTTGTTCATAAGACTGGGGTGTGATTGGCGAGGTGATTAGCAAGTCGGAGTCAGTAAAGTCAGGATGACATAAGGCGGCACGCTGTTTTTCTGCCTTCTCTTTTAATCTTTGTGAACGTCGTAATACCGGTTGTGGGACTTCAACGGGTGGTTGGTTCACTGGTGATTTAGAAGAACAAACTGGAGCATCTTCCATCGATGTGGTTTCTGATGGAGGTGTGACCACTAGCGTGTCTTCAGTATCAAATAGGACCTGCATTCTTGTTTCGTCCAATGTTAAAGTGGGTGAGATTGGCGATACGCTCTGAATGATATGTGGTTCATCAGGCTGTGGTGCTTCAAAGACTGGGGGTTCCATGTGAATTGGAAATACCAGAGGAAGAGATGATGGATCTGATTTTCTTGTGAACTCTGGAAATACCTTAGGAAAGAAACGAACGGTACGTGCTCGTAAAAACTAGCTCTCATTGAGCGCATAAATAAGGTACCCAGGAAATGAAGCGGAGTCTCCCATAAAAACACCACTTTTGGCGCGAGCGTCAAATTTTGATCGGTGCGACTTGGGTATATAATAGTATACCAGGCAACCGAAAGGTGCTCGATATTTGATGGTCGGTATCTTTTTGGATCATATCTCTTCAGGCGACTTAGTTTGACCTCGTCTGGGCAAAGAATTAAAATTAAAAACTGCTGTAGTGGCAGCATGGTCCCAGAATCGGTGCGGAACTTTTGACGATGCAAGAAGAACTCGAATTCCATCGCAAATGGAGCATACGGTTCTCTCAGCAACACCATTTGACTGGGAGTTCTCAGGAACGGTGAATTGTTGAGATATGCCTTGCTTCGTACAGAACTCACCTAGCTCCGCATTGGTGAATTCTGTTCCATTATCGGAATGTATATACGCCAGATTTTGTTCTGTATAGCGTTGTAGCTTTAATATTAAGTCTATTAACGCTTCTGTCACTTCACTTTTTGTCGGAGTAGCACAAACGAAAGTTTTTCGTGAGAAGTCATCGACGGCTACTAACAGGAATTTCTTACCATGGATAGAAGTGGTAGTCATTGGTCCCACTGTATCCACGTGAAGTAGCTGTAAAGGACGTGTTTACTCTTAACCTTGTACAATGTTGTGAGGGGCATTGCATAATCGTGCGTGAAGGCATGCAACACATGGTTGGTCATCAATTAATGGCGGCAAAACTTCAAGACCGCGCATGCTATGGTGTTTCACGGCTGCGGTTTTTTTGATGACGGGTGGCCCAATGCATTGTGAATGTCACTATAAGTGACAGCTATTGAAAGTAATGGGGTGTCCGTTCGGGAAACTGAATGGGTTTTTGAGACCACGGGAAGGAACGGGAGGTCCTCTACGCCCTCCTGCGCAGCGATGGTCGTGCCCTTGGGTGAAGTAATGGAATAACCAGCTGGGCCGAAGTGAAGACTGTAACCCTGCTTTGATAATTGACTCATAAAGACAAGATTAAGGCGCGCGTTTGGGGCATAAAGCGCGCCATAGAGTTTTAAAACTGCTTCTGAATCTAATAACACGCTTGCTGCACCAGTACTGATGGCAGCAATCGTTTTCTTAGGGTCTGCAGTATGTATCCGCTTATGGCAGCTTTGAAAAGAATCAAAGAACTGTTTTTCTTTAATTAAGTGAAATGAGCTGCCCGTGTCAACTATCCAATCCTTGTTAGGAGCACCTACACAGTTGGCTGCAGGTTTCTTGCTTTGTCCTTTTGTACCCGATTTGCGAAGCTTACGCTTAGGACGTGAAGCTGATGCACGAGGCATGCGCTTTGTTGATACAGGATCCTCGGACGGACAAACCGTTTTTACATGTCTCGGTCTCCACAATTATGGCATGTTACGTCATTTGTTCGACGGGTATTTGGATACGGATGTGGGGAAGAAACAGAGGTGGCACATGGGGCTACACCTATTGAGGAATTTAGTTTGGTGTGGTCCTTAAAAACTACATTTAGTTGACTCAGGAAGTTTTCAATTGACATTGATGGGTTTGATTGGACCGCGAGTTTCAATGGAGTATAAGTTGAGGGCAGACCTGTGACCATATGGTCAATCAAAATTTTATCATCCAGAACCAGGGACACGGCTCCAGCCTGAGTACGGATTTGTAGCGCTCTTGCTACATAGGCATTCGGATCATCAGTGTCTAAGAAACGCAAGGCTGAGAGACGCTGCACTATTTCAGCCTGTGTCACTGAATCCGGCCTTCCATATCGACGCTTAATTGCCTCCCACAATGTATAGGTATTGTCATCTTGAAGCATGATGACAATATCATCACTCACCATACTCAGGAGGTAATGCCGTACTCTTGCCCAATCAAGGCGCATGGATGAGTTAGCTGATGCTTCTGTAGGGAGAGAGATCTTTTCTTGGACATACTTGGCTAGCCCGTTGGTTTCGAGAAAGGTTAAAACTCGATACGTCCATTGAATATAATTGGCATTCGTTGGCCAAAGGAGGAAACGACCCTCTTCAAAATATGATTCCTCCATATTGTAGGAAATTGCAGGATATTGTATCAAAATATTCTATACAAAAGAATGTTCTATACATAATGATTTAATTGAGGAATAGGCATTGCGATCTCAATTACAAAAGTAAAAAATATTTCTCGGAATAAAATAAAGAAATACTTGAATGTACGTTAGATACAGCAAAACACTGTAACGAGAAATTTTAATCGCTACATTGAGTGAAATAACTTTAAATATAAAAAAGAATTGAGACAGACCAATTCCTTATAAAGAATAAGGAAAGGAAATTTCAAATTCCCATTAAATATCTAAAGAAAGACTGCGAAAATAAGAATTATTAATGGGGAATAAAAAATGAAATGTGCAGCATGTCGTCCCTTATTATTGTTGAAATATTGTTGTTGAAATACCATTAAAAGAAATTTCATTATTACCTTATGGGGTAACCCGCAAAACAATGCTGCGCGATAAAGAATCATGGCTGCCGCGAGAAAGTGAGAAATTCAAGTAACTAAACATCGAACGGCAGGGTAAGAGGAATTCGCAGAGCATTGGAAAGAAAATGATAAATGGAAGTAGAACGCCATGCTGCAGTTTAGGAACGACGTGGAGGACCAGAATGAGGGACGAATGGTCAAGCCAGAAGCTGAAGTGGTCTGACTGAAATTAAAAAAAAATCAGTATCCACGGAAAGAACATCAACAATAGTGAGACACACATCCTCGTGATCACGAAAATTATTCGCGAGGGACAACTAGCTGCAGACAGTGATAATCACGTGGAGATTTTTTAATTAACATTTATTAAAACAATATATACTCAACAATCACTGTCTGCAAAACAGTAAAAAAAAACTTAAAGAATAGAAAAAATAGGAACCTAAATTTATATCTATTTTTACATAAAAATCTGAGTTTTCCCGAACTGCTTGTGCAACAATAGGCCCATCGTGTTCGCAACAACAATGGTATCAACGCGCAATTCTTCAATAACAATGAACACAGAAAGATAATGCAATGTTAAAGCAATCTTTCCAAGAATTATAAAAATGAACATAAAATTATGATGCAATATGGATATGTTTCAATTTTTTAACAATGCATAGAATTCCTGTTATTCAAACTTTTCTTAGAAAAGAGAGTTCTTAGTACTTAACAGTTTCTTGAAAATCTTTAAATATTATCAGTAACTGGAGAAAATGGAGAGTAGACTAGTCAGAAAGAGTGGAAAGACGACAGATGAAGCACTCCTTTAGCTCCGTGCTGTATTGAACAAATGGGAAGCAAGTAAATAGAAGAATCGGCGACCGCTAGACTACACAAAGTGATGAGGCCAAGTTTTGCTTCAACACATCGAGAGAAGAGTGGAAATTGCAACAACATCAAGTGTACATCTGAGATAAGATTACTTAAGTAAGAAATTATTTAGACTAGCAGTGGCATCCTTGGAGAGGTCCAGCCATTGTGAGCCTTTAAAAAAGTTTTTTTCGAATTTTCATTAACAATTTTTACTGTATTAATTCTAAGCATTTTCATGAGATTATTTTTAAGATATTGCAAAATTTAATTTAATTTTTTGAGATTGTTCTGTTTACCCGCAAGTCCCTTTGCTAGTTGTTACCGCCGGGTCCCTTTGCTAGTTGTTCATATAGTGAATTATGAGTGAACATTTTACTGGATTAACACATACAACCTTGACACAACGTATATAAGTCTCTGGTCTGATCAAGTTCTTGTATACGTTGAGGAAGGCAGCTTGGCTGCCGAAATGCGCATACGTTGCAATAAACATGTGATGTGGAATAGTGGTTTCCTGTTGTTCTTGTCAATCTGTGTCCACAGTTTCTGGCTTCATCTCCTTCTATAGCAGATAATTCGCGGATTAGCTGCCTACAGAATGACGGATTATAATGGTGAACGGCAGCTAAATCCGCGAACAGTTTCATTGAAGATTATTTCGGTTTTAGACAACAATTATCTTTCTTTCATGTTAAAGAAAACTTTTTGTGTAAATTTTCTTTTTCTTTAGAGAAGAACGGGGTGTTACAAGAGCAACTGCAGCCAATATGAACAGGCGACGCGAACTTACACGTATTTATACGAGCACTTTTTTGCGCGCAAGCATTCCTTGAAAGCTATAGCGTTGTTTTCAGGTGAAGTGGATTCGCGCGTATTGTTGAGTAGTGAAGACAGAAGTTGATAGCAAAATAATACATATGTACACCGTTTTAACAATTTGTATGGCTATATTTGTTCAAATTTTTTCGTTTTCTCGGTTTATTTTGAAAGAAACAAAATTTAGCATCTTATTTTACAGGCATTAATAGTGGCTTTAGATGAGAAACATATTTCAATTTGGTGGGAGATACATGTTCGTGTAGTTCTCTTGTTAGTGCGGAGGAAAAAAGGATGATTATTGGAGCCCACATGTTTGGGCATTCGATCCGTGATGTTATTTTGAAGTGGAAGCAAGAGGGGGTTATGCCAACTCAGACCCAGTAAGCCGACGAAATTGACAGATTGCGAACGTCGATGCTTGAAACATGTGGTGATGTCAAATCGTTTGGTTTGGTTTGGTTGGTATTATGTCCTTTTCAACTGCCATGGTCACTTCAGAACGGCGTTATAGGAGCCGCAAATTTTGCCTCGCAAGGGTTCTTTAACGTGCAGCCGGCAAACGACTACACGGGACCAACGGCTTTGCTTCCCCTTCCGAAGGTAGTGCGTGATCTCAGGATTTTACCCCTGAAAAAATCCTCGTCGTTGTCAGCCGGGTTCGAACCCGCGTCCTCAGGAATCAGTGGCGATCAAAAAACCACTGAGCCACCGAGGCAAATGTCAAATCTGAAGGTAGAAATATGCGTGGCACAAACTTTTCTGTTTCAATGTAACGTTTAAATATTAAATTTAATGTTACTTTTTGAATTTTATGTTATCTTTAATAATGATGATTAAATCATTAGGAAAAGAGAAAATCGGTTAAAATTCTTAAGATGTCCACAAAAAGCTTTAAGAAAGCATTAATTTCTCAAAATTACTATATCCCAGTTAAACTACTCCCACAACCTTAGTGAGATTTAAATAAAAAAAATTTTTTTTATAGTGGAATTAAAATTTAATCTAAATATCATTTAGACTAGACATTGCGTTGTGTTATTAGAATTTACTTTTAAAGATAGAAGAATTAACTTATAATATCAAGAAGACTCAGATATTACTTGGTCGCCAAAAATAAAGTGTGTTTATAAGTGAGAAGACAGATAGACTTAGCAGAAAAGTTGAAAATATATTTAATAACATTAAGAAAAGAATTCTTAAAAGAAGATTTCTTCAATTACATATTTAAATTCCCCAACAATCATGACAAAGGAAAACGGTAGTTGTACGTGAATCAAGAATATCAGTGGCAAGTAGTAACTATAAAAAGTTGCTAGAGAAAATAAAAGCCAAAAGATTATGCAGTAATAATGCACAAAATAAATATTAGCGGGCTTCAAAACACTTGTGTGGCCATCACAAATGGAAGAAAACATAATATATTAACTCAATTGAATCAAAACTGTTGAATGCTTGTACAAAATACAAGACAGCAAATAAGATAAAATTGCTTGATTCACTTAGTCATTTAAAATATGAAATGTGAAAAAGAAAATCCATAAAAAAATAAAGCCTTACACTTTGCATAAGAAATATGTAAGGACAAATTTTAAAAAAAAAATATTGACTACTCCAGTTTAAACCATTAGAGATATTAGGGACCAAAATTTACCAAAAAAAAAACCCTTAAAAATGGGAAAAAAAGAAATTTAGAATTACATAATGGGCCAAGACTGAAGATAAAGTAAAATTACATTAAATAGGAAAAGTTTATTTTAGAAAGGTTAAAAGTCCTAATTAAAAGTTTAATTTTAAGTCCCAACAGGCATGGTTAGCTCACTACAGCAAAAGGCAGTGTTTAAATTACATGTTGAACAGAATATGATGATGGCTTCCAGAGAAGAGATAGACTGGAAAATCCAGACAAATCTGCGTCACTGTCTATTGAAGTTAAGTGTCCATCTCAACAGAAGAGGTCCAAATGAAAATGAAAATGAGCTTACATATCCAGATATTAATGAACTTGAGGTAGCCAAGACACAATCCTTGAAAATCAATTCAGGAAACCAGAAAAAAAGTTGAAGTCAGAAACTGTAGTGGCTATGGATGATGACGGGGCCTTATTGGATCAGAGAACATCAGAGAACATCAGAGAACATCTTGGGCCTTAAATCAGAGAACATATTTTAAATGTATGGCAACAATTGATATGTTATAAAACATTGTTGGCAATCTTAAATTAAGACATCAAAATAAAATTGTACAAAATTTTATTTTATTATACCAACTCAAAAATTCAAAGGATCCTTAATATAGACATCACAGATGCTAATATTGGCATCAGAAGTGCCAAAAAGAAAATTAACCAGGTTCCTTTTTCAAGAAAAAAAAATTGGCAAAAAAAAATGCTAAATGAATATATTTTAATTGTTCACAAGAAACTTGCTATAGCTAAATGTGTACACATTATTAATTAATATTGCTAATTAAAATCTTACGAAAATCGCCCAGAATATATCTACAAAAAATAAATATATAATAACAATTTTAAGTGACAAGTACTGTACCTAGGAAAGACGTATTGAAATTTTCTACAAAAAAAAATTATTAACAATATTGCCCGGGCAAGGATAATAAATAAAAAAATACTAAATAATTATATGTCATCAAAATTAAAAAATAACAAAACTTTCATGGCTACATGTCAAAAAAAAAAACTGAGGTAAAGGGTTTATCATTTTATTACAAAATAAAAACAACTGAAGAAAAATGTGATGAACGAATTACTAGAGCATCACATCAACACAACTATAAATCACGATGTAATGCATACAAAAAAATTTATCAAGCATCTGTACAGATATCTTTTTTTTTCAAGAGATGTAATAGGAAATCTTTGTATCTCTCCGACAGTTTGTTTCGGATTTCAGGGAAATTAAAAATTCAAGAGATCATCCAATTTTTTGTTAACAGATATAGATGTGCTTTCTAATAGTTTAAGAATTATATGTCAAGTTTTTCCACGAATCATATATTTAATGAAAATGTTGCATATAAACAAGTACAAAGACTACTGCTACTTATCGATATTGCAGTAATTTTATACAGCATTGTTCTATGAAAAATTTAAACTGATATTGACTATAATCTTTTTAATATAAAGCTTAAACGTTTGTGCATCTGTTTATCAATTTAGTACGTTTCAGAGTTATCCAGTTCGTAAAATTCAGAATATATCTCAAAATTTAGATATTATGCAGCGTATTCCATAAGTTCCTTCGGATAAAAACCTAGTTCATTTAAAACAATAAAATTTTCATATTTTTATTTCCACATGAAAAAACTGTTTATAACTGGCAGTGGTTAAATGTTGCATCCACGTATTAAAATGGAAAATTTTAAAAGAAATTTTGCGTTCTATTTAAGAACTGTATTTATTCAGGATTGCATTCTGTTGATGAAATTTGAATGCTTTTATGAATGTCCTACTCGGATTGCTTATCTTTTTGAAGTGGAATGTTGCAGTTAGGTTGAAATATTTAGTTTGTTTATAAATTAACGCTTGCATTATATGTTTATAAAGAAATATGGTCATAAGCAATCCTGGAAATTAGAGATTGAGCGATATCAAATTCTCGAAGATTATTTCATTTCCTGTGCATAAAAATGATGTAATTTCCTCATAGATATTTTTCTTCTTTGCAAACATTGCTTTGCAGTGATTCAAAGAAAGTCGAATCCTAATGAGAAAACGGAAAAAATAGCTCTCTTTTAACCGATTCTCCAATCACCGATCAGTTCATTATCGGGCTTTCGACCAGAGGATTTGAATGAAAGATAAACAACCGATAATATTGATAAAATGTAAGAATTTTTTTTCCTTTATTAACATGAAGTTTAAAGGCAAAAATATTTATGCCGGCAATAAATCGTTTACCACAACTCACGAATGAGATGTGCTCTCTTTTTTTTTTTTTTCTTTTTGCACTTTGTCTTGGAATAAAATGAAATGTTATCATTTCTGTTAAATAAATTAAATTTAAATTAGCAGTAATTTGGGTGAAAAACGAAAACTACGCTGTGTATCACTTGAAAAAATGATAGTCATTTGGCCGAGAATTTTTGATCGCTTCAACTGAAATATCTAAAATTGACGCGATCTCTAGGAATTCGTTAAAACATGATTTTATACCGTTTGGGGTAACCAGGCCATTTATTGATCAGATATGAATATCAGATATATTGATCAAATATTGCTTGAGCTGAGGCAAAATATTATTTGCTATTGCAATAGTTTGTGTTAATTTTATGGAAGTATTTATTTTTGGTATTTTAGGTCGTCAGTTGGGATCAGTTCCATAAACTTCTATTATTGTCCTATTTAGCAGATCTGATAATTCCAACATGTCACCATTTGTGGTTTCAGACTGATTAATATTTCTATTAATTGTATCTAACTGGCTTTCTACTATTTGTAAATTCTGTTTTGGTAATATGTCATTGAACGAGCTATTTAAAATTGGGATGTCGATAGAAGACTGCATAAATGATCGTTTTACTTCATTGTACGTTGGAACAATGTCTATGATATCTTCTTTCTGATTTTTCTGGGGGTTCATGTTACTATTTCTGAACAAATCTGTGCTTACTTGCTGCTTTATTTCTTCAAATATTGAAGCTGTTATAAGACTTTTGAGCACTATGGTACGTCTCTGATCAGCAATTCTTTGCTCGGTGACATCAAGTATGGGTACTGTTCCTTAAATTTATCAAAAATGTATTTTCTGTAATTTGTTTTATCTACTTATAACCGGGTTATTGTATATTACGCATCCATGATACATTTATTCATTTCCTGTGTCCATTTCAAGCGTACTCGTTGTTTTCCCGCTTTAGTGATCCCAAGATTTCCTACTAATGTACTTTGGGAAGCATCTGTTGCAGGTGTTTGTGTGATATCAATTCTATTTCCATCGGCTGGTGTTCTTTCGGGTTTCCAGATGGGTTTCCGCCTGTTCAACTTCCCATCACTGACGGCTTGCATGCTGTCACGTCCAGCATCAGCTCCAGACGTGCTTTGGCGATCCCCAGACAGCGACTCTTTTCCAAGACTTTTCCTACTATTATTCTCCATCATATATGAGGAGGTGTGTGCATTTTATTCCTACTGCCAGACTTTATATACAGCCGCTCCTAACATAGCAAACAGACGCTGCCCATAGTGCCGCCCACTATGAGTACAAACTCACCTGGATTGTAAGTTTCGTTTTGGTCCGCGGGTGGTATTTTATTTCCCACCTACCCTGCATATTGCCGGGCATTCCCCTATCCGCCCCCTGGGGACGCGCTCGATGGAGGTCGAAAAACCCCACACGGGTTATTATTATTATTATTATTATTATTATTATTATTATTATTATTCATTGATTAATCCTAGGCATTCGATTCAATCCCCCATAAGCTACTTTTATTTAAGCTTTCCCACTTTTTAATATCCGCGGACCTCCGCTGTACTGGCTCACTAGCTTTTTTTATCCAACCGAGAGTATACGCTTGACTTATTTAACGTTTCATCAAATACAATTACTCGGAATGTTAGCGTTCCCCAATGCTCAATTTTTCCCCTCTTCTTTTTAACTTATTTATCAATGATCTGTCACTTTTTCTATCCCTTCTATCTCCAATACTTTACGCCGACGGGGCCACTTTGTCATTAGCAGACTCATCACTTCTGTCTATCGAACACAAGTTTATTACTGCGCTATGTAAACTATACCTTTGGAACTGTACTAACCATCTGCAGCTGAACCTTGATAAAAAACCTATGTCATCCTTTTTCAACGAAACAAAAAGTTCGATATACTTGATTTCACGCTTAACTAGAACTCTCAAATTATCACTCCATCAAAATCTTTTAACTACTTGGGTATTCATCTTTCATATAATTTATCCTGGGACGCTCACATTAATGCTCTAGCCTCTACACTCAATATCGTCTAGGTCTTTTTCCCCGTCTCCATTACCTCCCCTCCTACATCTTACTCTTATCAAGATTATTGAGTTTTTTAAATCAAGATTATTGAGTTTTTTAAGAAAAGTCCCATGACTCATCTCTGACTCCCAAGCTCTCTTCTTCTCCTTCATTCTTCTTTTTTTCTTTTCTTTTCCGCGTTTCGATATAACCCTTAAATTTTGTATTCATTTATTGTTTATACCACCCACCCAGGTACTTACGTTGTCGGCTTCGGCCATAGTGGCCTTGGATGGATGCTCTGTATCATTTTCGAAAGAATTAAATAAATAAATAAATAAATAAATAAATAAATATTGATAATCATATTGGTATTATTATTATTATTATTATTATTATTATTATTATAACACAGGTTGTAACAAAAACATCGGAACAGTGGAATATGTGGAGAAACATACATAAATCAGAAAAAACAAAAATACACGTGTTTAGTATTTTCCGAAGAGCTATCCAATAATACCAAACTCTGCCCCCATCTCCATACTCTGAGGGTTGGGGCGGGGGCGACTTTCAAATTTTAAAAAGGAACCCTATATTTAATGTGTATTTGTAAATTTTAAACAATTGAAAATCTGAATTCGGATTTTTAAAGACCATCAAAAAGTAAAATAGAAATGTCTCTAAGCCCAGTCTTTGTCTTCATCGAAAAAATTAGATTCAAAACATAATTTCACTCTTTTAATGCCTGTATCTCTTAAACGGTTGGGTCAATTGAAAAAACAACAGGAATAAAAAATTTCTCAAATTAAGGGTACAATCTCAAAATACCATTAAAATAGAGGTTCCTGTTTAATATTTCAATGTTTCCCCCTCCCTCGCTCTCAACGGGTGCGGGTCGGATTTAGTATCATTAGTTAGCTTTTATAAATATTAAACAAGTGTTTGTTTCTTTCAACCTGATGTGTATTTCTCCAGATATTCTACTATTCCGATCGTTTTGTTACACTCTGTATATAGATATACAGGGTCTTTATAATTAAAGTTCCATTTTGACATGTCCTTAAAAAAAACTACTGGACCAAAAGCTATAATACTTGTTAATATTATACAAGAGGGCATGGGAAGTTCATACCCACCAAAAGGTCACCACCAAAAGGACACGAAGACACAGGTTAACAAGTCTTTAATCGTTACTAAAATTAGTTACATGTTGAATGTGGCCTCCACCATTTACTGAAATCAGGTTACACCGGATTACTGTGTCTAATTTCGTATACGAATATTGCATAGAGCGCCATTCCATGCAGGTGGTGACCTTTTGAACTAATTTTTTTTGGTGAGTATGAACTTCCCATACACTCTTGTATAATATTATCAAGTATTATAGCTTTTGGTCCGGTAGTTTTTTTTTATGGCCATGTCAAAATGGAACTTTAATTATAAAGACCCTGTATATGGATTACAACTTCAGATTCTATATGTTGCCCCCTTAGGGGATAAATTTCGTAAAATGCTTTCATAGCAGGTGCTTACATCACAAAATAAACCTACTGTCAAAATTTCATATATATAGCTTCAGCGGTTTCGTCTCGGAATTCAGGAATCAGTTAACAAGCAATTGAACAAAAAAACTGCATTGCAGGAAGGTGGGTGTTTGCGGACGACAGTCTTCATGCAAGATGGTGCAGCAACGCAAGTGGGTCGCCCAGTAAAAAAGTTCTTCGCACCAAGTTCGGCGATGAAGGTGTCTTGACGAGACACTTTCTGGATGCGTGGCCAGCCCGTTCACATGACATCTTCTTTTTATTCTATATATATAAAGAAGAATGTTTGTTTGTTTGTGGGTTTGTTTGTGGGTTTGTTTATGGGTCTGTTTATGGGTTTGTTTGTTTGATTTTTATACAAACAGTTTAATTGCGATCTTGATAAAATTTCGCATACATGACCTTCAAAGCACGAGGAAGGTTACTGTCTACCTCAGATTTGGAAAAAATAATAACTATTGATAAAAAAATCAATATTCATGGTTTTGGCAGGGCATATTAATGTGAAATATCTCATGACCAACAATGCAAGACAAACTTTTTGCAACAATAAGTAACAACAATGGTTTCAACACGCAATTCACAAACACTCTGCACGGATCAATAAAATATATCTCATGACCATCAATGCAAATAAAAGTTTGTGCAAAAATAGATATCAACAATGGTGTCAACACGCAATGCACCAACACTGTGCCAGGATTTACAATATATGTCTCATGACCAACAATGCAAGGCAAAGTTTGTGCAACATTAGGTATCAACAACGGTATCAACACATAAATCACAAACACTCTGCATGGACCAACAATATACCGGGTGGGCAAGAAATAACGTGAGGTGTTCAGAGCTCGCTAGCGCGAATTCTATTAGGCCAAATGCAGTACATTTTGGTGTATATACATAGTGGAACATGCAGTTTCGATTTCTGCAAAAAAATAGTACCAAAAGTCGCCATAGGGGGTGCTTATTTCAAGAAAACAATGAATACCTAATTGTCAAATGAACAAATATCGTACAAACCAACTTTAATAACAACAATAAACAATGTTTTATTTTTAATTACAAATGTGTTTCAATATGACCACCAGTGTGCTGTTCCAGTAGCTGCATGCGGTACACGACATTTTCTACGGCAGCTCGCAGCATATCTGCATTAATTAGTCTGATATGTAACGTTATTTGATCATTTAAGGTTGAGAGGTCAGGAACATGTGCTTGATACACAAGGCTTTTCAAATATCACTATAACCAAAAATCACAAGGGTTGAGATCAGGCGACCTGGGTGGCCATACCATGGGAAATGCACGACTAATTATTCTGTTGTCTGAAAAACGTTCCCGCAAGATCTGCTGCACCTGACACCCGATGTGCGGTGGCGCACCATCCTGCATAAAAATGGTAGAATCCAGACAACTCTTTTCCTGCAATCGTGGTATCACAAAGGATGGTATCAAAACATCACACCCAAGTGGATAGCTAAATTTTACGCACCTTCCCCTTTGTAGGGCTTACGTCTGTAAAATGTTTCAAGCCTCTAAGTCTCTTTCTTCATAATATAATAAAGTGACCGTGAAATTCATACAAGTGGGCTCTTTAGAGGCATCAGCCTACCTCAGAGGATTGGCCATATTTTTGTCACTGTTCTCTGTATAGGTGCAGTGTGTGTACAAAATTTCAAGAGTCTAGGTCTGTTTGTTCAAAAGATGCAAATAGAGAAAAGGAACCACTAAATTCCTGATTGGAGTGGTGCCTGAGGGGCCGTGGTCTACCCTAGGGGATTCGCTATAGCTTACTATAGGGCCTACGTGTGTAAAAGTTTGAAGCCTCTATCTCTTTTGTTCAAAATATAATAAAGGAACCATGAAATTCACTCTAGTGGCCCCTGCGAGGGCCCCAGGCTACCCTAGAGAGTTGACTGTATTTTTCGCACCGTCCGCTGTATAGGCCCTACGTGTGTACAAAATTTCAAGCATCCAGTTCTCTTTGTTGAAAAGATAGAAAAGGAGAAAAATAACCGTGAAATTCATACAAGTGGTCCCTTAGGACCCCCGGGATACCCTGGAGGACGTGCTATATTTTTCTCACCGTCCTCTGTATAGGGCATACGTGTATACAAATTTCAAGCCTCTTGTTCAAAAGATAAAAAAGGAACCAAGAAATTCATGCTACTGGTCCCTGAAGGGCCACGGGTTACCCTAGTCGATTCGCTATATTTTTCTTACCGTCTTCTGTATAAGCCTTACGTTTGTTAAAAATTTCGAGCCTCTGGGTCATTTGTTCAAAAGGTAAAAAAGGAACCATGAAATTCATACAAGTGGTGCCTAAGGAACCCCATGCTACCCTAGAGGAGTCGCTATATTTTTCTAACGATCCTCGTTATATGGCCTAAGAGTGTACAAAATTTAAAGCGTCTAGGTCTCTTTGTTCAAAACATAGAAAAGGAATCATGAAATTCATAAAAGTGGTGCCTGAGGGGATGCGGGCTACCATAGAGGATTCTCTATAACTTTCACACCGTCCTCTGTATAGGGACTATGAGTATACAAAATTTCAAGCCTTATGGTTTCTTGTTCAAAAGATAGAAAAAGAACAATGAATTTTACAGTAAATTTTTCTTACACTTTCTTAAACCTTCCTACACCTTGCCCCTTATAGGGCTTACCTCTGTAAAACATTTCAAGCCTCTGAGTCTCTTTCTTCAAAGTATGATAAAGTAATTCATACAAGTGGGCCATGCCGGGGCATCAGGCTACCTTAGAGGATTCGCTATATTTTTGTCACCATCCGCTGTATAGGCCATACGTGTGTACAAAATTTCAAGTCTCTAAATCTCTTTGGTCAAAAGATAGAAAAGGAACTAATAAATTTATAAAGTGGCACCTAATGGACCCCAGGCTATATTAGAAGATACACTATATTTTTCGCACCTTCCTCTCCATACGGCTTATGTCTGTAAAACATTTCACGCGTCTAATTCTATTTCCTCAAAATATAATAAAGGAACAACGAATGGACCCTGCAAGTTCCCGAGGCTACCTGAGAGGATTCGCTATATTTTTGTCACGTCCTCTGTATGGGATCTAGTATTTACGAAATTTCAAGACTCAAACTCTCTTTGATATTCATACGAGCGGCTTCTAATGGGCCCCAGTTACCATAGATGAGTCGCTGTATCTTTCGCACCATCCGCTTTATATGGCGTATGTGTGTACAAACTTTCTAACCTCTAGGTGTCTTTGTTCAAAACATAAAAAAAGAAGCCATGAAATTCATACAAGTGGCCCTTGATGAGCCCCTGGCTAAATTAGACGATTCTCTATATTTTTCGCACCATCATCTGTAAAGGGCTATATGGGTAAAAAATTCCTATCCTCAAGATGCTTTGTTCAAAAATAAAAAAGGAACCATGAAATTAATGCAAGTGGCCTCTGGGGGTTGCTTGGACCACCCTAGTGATTTCGCAATATTTTGCGCACCGTCCTCTGTATAGGGCTTACGTGTGTACAAAACTTCTAGCCTCAAGATCTCTTTGTTCAAAACATAAAAAAAGAACCATGAAATTCATACAATCGCCTGCGCGGGGGCCCCTGGCTACCCAAGAGGATACGGTAACGTTTTCGCAACTCCCCGTTTGTATTATGTCAGTAAAATATTTCAAGCCTCTAATTCTCTTTCTTCTAAATATAATAAAGTGGCCGTGAACTTCGAGAAATTGGCCTCTTCGGAGGCATCAGCCAACCTTAGAGAATTCGGTATATTTTTGTCACCATTCTCTGTATAGGTGCAGTGTGTGAACAAAATTTCAAGCCTTTAGGTCTCTTTGTTCAAAAGATGGAAAAGCAGAAAAGGAACCATGAAATTCATAAGAGTGGTGCCTGAGGGGCCGTGGTCTACCCTAGGGGATTCGCTATAGTTTTCTCACCGTTCTCTGTATAGGGCCTACGTGTGTAAAATTTTCAAGCCTTTATCTCTCTTGTTGAAAATATAATAAAGGAACCATGAAATTCATACGTGTATGTCCTGCGGGGGCCCCAGGATACCCTAGATGGTGGATTGTATTTGTCGCACTGTACTCTGTATTGGCCCTACGTGTGTACAAAATTTCAAGCATCTAGGTCTCTTTGTTCAAAAGATAGAAAAGGAGAACAGGAACCATGAAATTCATACAAGTGGCTCCTGAGGGCCCCCGGGATACCCTGGAGGACGCGCTATATTTTTCTCACCGTCCTCTGTATAGGGTATAAGTGTGAAAAAAGTAAAACACGATAGAGAACGAACCATGAAATTAATACACATGGCGTCTCAGGGGCCCAGGCTACCCTAGAAGAGTCACTGTATTTTTCTCACCATCCGCTGTATAGGGCTTACGTGTGTACAAAATTTCAAGCCTTTAGGTCTTTTTGGTCAAAAGATACAAAACAAACCATATATTCATAAATGAGGCCCCTAACGAGCCCCGGGCAATCTTAGAGGATACGTTAAATTTTTCTCAGCTTCCTCTTTATAGGGCTTACGTGTGTATAAAAATTCAAGCCTCTAGTCCTCTTAGTTCAAAAGATAAAATAGAACCATGAAATTAATACAAGTGGCTCGCGAAAGGACCCCGGGATACCCTGAAAGACTCGCTATATTTTTCTAACCGTCCTCTGTATAGGGACTATGATTTTCCAAAATTTCAAGCCTTAAACTCTTTGTTCAAAAGAAACCATGAATTCTTAAGAATGGCTAAATATTTCTCACCTTCCCCTTTATAGGGCTTACTTCTGTAAAACATTTCAAACCTCTGAGTCTCTTTCTTCAAAATATAATAAAGTAACCATGAAATTCACAGAAGTAGGCCATGCGGGGGCATCAGGCTACCTTAGAGGATTCGCTATATTTTTCCCACCGTCCTCTGTATAAGGACTATGAGTGTCCAAAACTTCAAGCCTCTAGGTCTCTTTCTTTAAAAGATAAAAAAAGGAATCATGAAATTAATGCTAGTAGTCCCTGATGGGCCCCGGGCTACCCTAGTCGATTCGCTATATTTTTCTCACCCTCCTTTGTATAGGGCCAATTTGTGTACAAAATTACAAGCCTCCAGGTCTGTTTGTTCAAAAGATAGAATAAGAATCATGAAATTAATAAAAGTGGTGGCTGTAGGGACGGATGCTTCCATAGAACTCTCGCAATATTTTTATCACTGTTGTCTTTACACGGCCTATGCGTGTACAAAATTTCAAGCACGTAGGTCTCTTCCTTCAAAAGATAAAAAAAGAACAATTACATTATTGCATGTGGTCCCTGAAGGGCCCCGAGGCACCCTAGTCGATTCGCTTTATCTTTCACACGGTCCTTTATGTACCCAAAATATTGCGAGCAGTAGCGGGAGGATACGCTTAACTTCAAATGGAGTTCTTTAAATTCGACATCAAATAGACAAACTATGACGTCACAAATTGACGCCAAAACGCAATCAAAACTCCATTGACGTGAAAGGAAAACAGCTGGGGAAACCACAAAAGGCACATATTTGGTTAACTTAAGAGGAGTCGCTATATTTTTTGCACTGTGCCCTGTATATGGCGTATGTGTGTACAAAATTTCAAGCCACTAAGTCTCTTTGTTTATAGAAAAAAAGGAACCATGAAATTCATACAGGTGGCCCCTGAGGGGCCCCGGGCTACCAAAGGGGTTGCGCTTTATCTTTCTCATCGTCATATGTCTAGGGCGTATGTGTGTAAAAACCTTTCAAGCCTCTAAGTCTCTATGTTCAAAACATAAAAAAGAAACCATGAAATTCATACAAGTGGCCCCTGATGGGCCTCGGGAACATTAGAGTATTCGCTAAACTTTTCGCACCGTCCTCTGTAAAGGGCCTACATGGGTAAATAAATTCCTAACCTCAAGATCTCTGTGTTCAAAACATAAAAAGGAGCCATAAAATTAATACAAGTGGCCCCTGAGGAGAAGAGTCACTGCATTAGTGGCTACTCTAGAAGAGTCACTGCATTTTTCGTATCATCCGCTGTATAGGCCGTACGCGTTTACAATATTTCAAGCCTTTAAGTCTCTTTGGTTAAAGGATACAAAAGAAACCATAAATTCATAAAAGTGGCCCCTAACGAGCCCTGGGCTATCCTAGAGTATTTGCTAAATTATTCGAACCTTCCCCTTTAAAGGTCTTTTGTCTGTAAAATATTTCAAGCGTGTAATCTCTTTCTTCAAAATTTAATAAAGGAACCATAAAATTCATACAAGTGGGCCCTGCAAGGGCCCCAGGCTAACTTAGAGGTTTCGCTATATTTTTGTCTCCGTTCTCTGTATGGGGCCTACTTGTTTACGAAATTTCAAGCCTCTAAGTCTTTGTTCAAAATAAAAAAAAGGAACCATGAAATTCATACGAGTGGCCCCTAATAGGCTCCAGTTACCATAGACCATCCGCTGTATAGGGCCTACGTACGTGGGGAGTTCACTATGTAATGCAACACATTTTTTTTCTCGGCCAATTTTGGTTGAAAAAACTGGACATTTCTTGTGGAAGATTTTCAAACATTTCAGCTTCGTTTCGTAAAGTTTCATTGACGTCCGATATGTGACGGCGCTATAGTGAGTTGTTAAAGTGGCGTCTGCAATAGAGATGCGTTCCAAACAACGTGTATTGATTGAGTCTCTTTTGGCGGAAAACCAGGGCATCTCAGATATTCATAGGCGCTTGCAGAATGTCTACGGTGATCTGGCAGTGGACAAAAGCACGGTGAGTTGTTGGGCGAAGCGTGTGTCATTATCGCCGCAAGTTCAAGGTCAAACTGTCTGATCTCCCGCGAGCTGGCCGGCCGTGCACATCTCTGACTCCTGCAAAGTCGGAACATGCGAACACTCCCACTCGAGCAGATCGAGAGATTTTCATCTGTTTGGCCCAATAAAGAACGCAATCCGTGGAATGCACTACGCGGATGATTAAGCAGTTATTGATGCAGCACGACGTTGGCTCTGACATCAACCAGTGGAATGGTACCGTGCAGGTATACAAGCCCTCATTTCAAGGTGGCGTAAAGCTGTAGAATTGAATGGAGATTACGTTGAAAAATAGTGTTGTGTGGCTAAAAGAATGGGGAATAACATGGTGTATTTGAATGCTGAATAAAACAATCCCCTTTTTCAGAAAAAAATGTGTTGCATTACTTATTGAACTTCCCTCGTATGTTAAAATTTTCAAGCTCTAGGTCTCTTTGTTCAAAAGATAAATAAGGAACCATGAAATTCATACAATCGCTCGCGCAGATGCCCCGGGCTACCCTAGAGGCTTCACTATATTTTTATCACCGTCCTCTATATAGGGACTATGAGTGTCCAAAATTTCGAGATTCTAGGTCTCTTTTCAAAAGATAAAAAAGGAACCATGAAATTCATGCAAGTAGTCCCTGAAGGGCCCTGGGCTACTCTAGTCGATTCGCTTTATCTTTCGCGCCGTCCTTTATCTACCCAAAATATTGCAGTAGCGGGAGAATAAGCTCAACTTCAAATGGAGTTATTTAAATTCGACGTCATATAGTCAAACAATGACGTCACAAATTGCTCAATCGCAGTCAAAACTCCATTAAAAAGAAACCATGAAATTCATATAAGTGGCTTCTGGGGGTCCCTTCGACCACCCTGGTGGAGTCGCAACATCTTGCACATCGTCCTGTGCATAGGGCATACGTGTGTACAAAATTTGTAACTTCAAGATCTCATGAAATTCATACAAGTGGCCCCTGAGGGGCCCCAATCTTCCCTAGAGGATTTG
Source organism: Rhysida immarginata (assembly GCA_023313115.1). Lineage (NCBI taxonomy): Eukaryota > Metazoa > Arthropoda > Chilopoda > Scolopendromorpha > Scolopendridae > Rhysida > Rhysida immarginata. The sequence goes on along the minus strand of JAHWFO010081668.1, from coordinate 189,776 downwards.
CTATTTTTTGTCACCATCCTCAGTGCAAGGCCTATATGTGCACAAAATAACAGGCCTCAGTGTCTCTTCTTCCATAGATAAAAAAGGAACGATGAAATTCATACAAGTAGCCCCTGATGGGCCCTGGGCTATAATCGAAGATACGCTGTATCTTTCACACCGTCCTCTATTAATGAGCTATGTGGGTAAAAAACTTCATGCCTTTAGGTCTTTTTCTTCAAAAAATAAAAAAGGAAACATGAAACTCATACAAGTGGCCCCTGAGGAGCCCTGGGCTATCATAAATGACTCGCTATATCTTCCTCACTGTCCTCTTTATAGGACCTACATGTGTACAAAATTTCAAGCCTCTAGGTCAATCCTTTGAAAACTCATGGTATCAAAATATTGAGAGCCTATGCAGGGAGGATACGCTGAACTTCAAATGGAGTTCTTTAAATTCGACGTCAAATTGTCAAACTCTGACGTCATAAGTTGCTCAAACACAATCAAAACTCCATTGACATGAAAGGAAGTTAGTTGTGGAAACTACAAAAAAAGCATGTTTGGCCCATTCTTGTGTAATCGCTATATTTTTTGCACTGTCCTCTGTATATGGCTTAAGTGTGTAGCAAATTTCAAGCCTCTAGGTCTCTTTGTTCATATTATAAAAGAGGAAATATGAAATTCATAAAATTGTCCCCTGAGGAGCTTTTGCGTAACCTAGAGGGTTCGCTATATTTTCCACAACGTCCACTGTCAAGGACCTACGCGTGTGAAAAATTTCAAGCTTCTAGTTCTCTATCTTCAAAAGATAAAAAAGGAACAATGAAATGCATACAAGTGGCCCCCGAGGTCCTCGGCTTAGACTAGAAGATTTGCTAAATTTTAAAACCGACCTCTGTGTAGACGCTGAATGTGTAAGAAATTTCAAGCCTATACGTCTCTTTCTTCAAAACATTGAAAAGGTACCACGCAATTCATACAACTAGCCCCTACAAGGGGCCCCGGGCTATCCTAGAGGATTCCCTATATTTTTCACACTGTCCTCTCTATTGGGCCTACGTATGATCAAAACTTCAAGCCTCTAGGACTCTTTGTTCAAAACATAAAAAAGAGCAATGAAATTCATGCAAGTTGCCACTGTGGGTCCAATGGCTACCATAGTGGATTCGCTTTATCTTTCAACCGTTCTCTGTATAAGGACTATGAGTGTATAAAATTTCATGCCTCTAGTTTCTTTTTTCAAAAGATAAAAGAATGAACAATGAAATTCATGCAAGTAGCCTCTGAAGGGCCCTGGGCTTCCCTAGTCGATTCGCTTTATCTTTCTCACTATCCTCTGTATTGAGCCTATGAGTGTAAAAAAATTTCAAGCCTCTAAGTATCTTTCTTTAAATATAATAAAGCAACCATGAAATTCATACAACTGGCTCCTGCGGGGGCCCCAGGCTACCGTAAAGGGTTCGCTATATTTTTCGCACTATCCACTGTATAGGTCCTAAGTGTGTACAAAATTTCAAGCATCTAGTTTTCTGTGTTCAAAAGATAGAAAAGGAACCATGAAATCCATACAAGTGGCGGCTGCGGAGGCCCCAGGCTACCCTGGGGGATTCGCTAAATTTTCCCTCCTTTTTCTTTACAGGGCCTTCATGTGTAAAAAATTTCAAGCCTCTAGGTATCTTTGTTCAATAAAAAAACAAAACAATGGGATTCATACAAGTGGCTCCTGAGGGCTCTAGGGATACCCTGGAGGACTCGCTATATCTTTCCCACCATCCGCTGTGTAGGGCCTAAGTGTGTATAAAATTTCAAGCCTCTAAGTCTGTTTCTTCAAAATGTAATAAAGGAACCATGGAATTCATACAAGTGGGCCCTGCGGGGACCCGACGCTCCATTAGAGAATTCGCTATATTTTTCTCACCGTCCTCTGTATAGGGCGTACGTGATTACAAAATTTCAAGACTCTGAGTCAATCCTTTCAAAATTCATGGCATTTAAAATTTACGAGCATTAGGGGGGCATTCATTATACTTCAAATGGAGTGTTTTAAATTTGACATGAAACAGTCAAACTATGACGTCACAAATTGTTCAAACGCAATCAAACCTTCATTGACATAAAAGGAAGTAACCTACCCTAAATGTTAAAAACACACGTTTTGCCCGCCCTAGAGGATTCGCTATATTTTTCGCACAGTTCTCTCTATAGGGCTTACGTGAAAAAAATTTCAATCCTCTAGGTCTATTTGTTCAAAAGATAAAAAGCAAACATGAAATTCACACAAGTGTACCTTGAGGGGCACCGGGCTACCCTAGAGGTTTCAGTATTTTTTCCACACCGTCCTTAGTTTAGGGCCTGCGTGTGTACAAAATTTCAAGCCTCTAGTTCTCCTTGTTCAAAAGATAATAAAAGGAACCATAAAATTCATACAAGTGGCAGTGACGGGCCCCCGAGCTACCCAGTCGGATTCGCTGTATTTTTCGCACCATCCGCTGTAAAGGCTATATGTGTATATAAAATTTGAAGCTTCTAGGTCTTGTCATTCAAAAGATAAAAAAGGAAATATGAAAATTATAAAAGTTGCCCTCAAGGATCCCCGAGATACCCTAGAGGATTCGCTAAATATTTCTCACCCTCCTCTGTATAGGACTTATGTGTACAAAATTTTAAACCTCTATGTCTCTTTGTACAAAAGATAAAAAAGGAACCATGAAATTAACACAAGTGCCCCCAGAAGGGCCCTGGGCTACCCTAAATGTTTCGGTATATATATGAGGCCTGTGAGAAAAGTATCCGACCTTTTTTTTTTGCGAAAACCTGCTGGATTTGGATCGCGCGCGCTTGCATAAGCCGACCTTGAACCTTTGTGCGTATGCGTGAATTATTTCCCGCCTCTCAATAGCGTCAGGTGCTGGCAATCAGCATTAGAGGGATGTAGTGTGTTGTGCTCTCGTCGGTTTTTGATTTGGAGGCTTTCGGTGATGATGCTATGGTCGTACCCGTACACTCTGGACTCGTCACCAGTGATTATGGTGTTAATGAAGTCGGGGTCACTGTTTGCGGAGGCCAGCATGTCCTGTGAGACGTCAACACGAAGTTGCTTTTGCTCCGTCGTCAGCAGCTTCGGCAGGAATTTCGCCGCCACTCTCTTCATGGCCAAATCTTCGGTCAGAATGATATGTGCCGAAAACGTACTGATGCCCACCTCTTCCGCAACTTCTCGGATAGTCACACGACGGTCCGGCATCACCACAGCGTTCACTTTGGCAATGACCTGGTCATTTCGGCATGCTGATGGCAGTTGTACCAGTCCTTAATCTGTGTGATGTCCATAGCATCGTCACCGAAAGCCGTCTGATTCTTCCTGATGGGTTCCACCTGGTCGTCGCCCAGTTTCAGGCAAAATTTGATGCAGTAACGCTGCTCCAGTCGTTCCGTCATTTTCCTTCAAATCAAAAACCGACGAGAGCACAACACACTACCTCCCTCTAATGCTGATTGCCAGCAACTGACGCTATTGAGAGGCGGGAAAAATTCACGCATACGCACAAAGGTTCAAGGTCGGCTCATGCAAGCGCGCGCAATCCAAATCCATCAGGTTTTCGAAAAAAAAATAAGGTCGGATACTTTTCTCACAGGCCTCGTATATCTCACTGTCCTCTGTATAGGGCCTACGTGTGTACAAAATTTCAAGCCTCTAGGTCTCTTTGTTCAAAAGCGAAAAAAGGAAACTTGAAACTCATACAAGTGGCCCCCTAAGAGGCCCGGACTACACTAGAGGAGTCGCGGAATTTCTCGCACCGTCTGGTGTATAGGACTTACGTGTACGTAATTTCAAGCCCCTAGGTCTCTTTGTTCAAAAGATAAAAAGGAACCATGAAAATCATACAAGTGGCCCCTGAGGGGCTTTGGCTACCCTACAGGATTCACAATATTGTTCTCACTGTCCTCTTTATAGGACCTACGTGAGTACAAAATTTTAAGACTGTGGGTCAACCTTTTCAAAAGTCATGCGATCACAATTTTATGAGCATTAGCAAGATGATTCCCTAAACTTCAAATGGAGTTCTTTAAGTTGGACGTCAAACAGTCAAACTCTGACGTCAGAAATTGCCCAAACGCAATCAAAACTTCAAACACATAAAACCAAGTAAACTAACCTAACCACAAAAAACACATGTTTGGCCCACCCCAGAGGATTCGCTATATTTTTCACACCGTTCTCTGTATACGGCGTATGTGTACTAGACGTCAAGCCTCTAGGTCTCTTTTAACTATAGAAAAAAACAGAACCACGAAATTCATACAAGTTGCTCCTGAGGGGACCTGGGATACACAAGAAGCTTGCTGCATTTTACGCACCGTCCTCTCTATAGGGCATACTTGAACAAAATTTCAAGCCTCTAACTCTCTTTAATCAAAAAATAAAAAAAGAACAATGGAATTAATAAAAGTGGCCCCTGAGGTGCTCCAGCTACCCTAAAGGACTCGCTATATTTTTGCACCGTCTCTCTTTAGGCTTATGTGTACAAAATTTCAAGCCCCTAGGTCTCGTTGTTAAAAAGATAAAAAGGATTTTGATGAACAGGTCTACCCTGCAGGATTCACTTTATTTCTCTCACCCGTCTTCTGTATAGGGCCTAGGAGAATACAAAATTTCAAGTCTCTGGGTCAATCCTTTCAAAAGTCATGTCATCAAAATTTTACGAGCAGTAGCGGGACGGATTCACTTTACTTCAATTAGAGTATTTTAAATTTGACCTCAAACAATCAAACTCTTATGTCACAAATTGCTCAAACGCAATGAAAAATCTGTAGATATAAAAGGAATAACCTAACCGCAAAAAACACATATTTGGCCCACCCTAGTGGATTCCCTATATTTTTCACGCAGTCCTCTGTATCCTCTGCATAGGGCCTATGTATACATTATTTCAAGCCTCTAGCTTTCTTTGTTTAAAAGATAAATAAGTAACCATGAAATTCATACAAGTGGCCCCCAAGGGTCCCCGAGATATACTGGTTGATTCGCTATATATTTCTCACTGCCATCTGTTTAGGGCCTACGTGTGTACAAAATTTCAATCCTCTAGGCCTCTTTATTCAAAAAATTGAAAACAACCATGAAATCAATACAAGTGGACCCGGGCTACCGTAGAGTATTTCAATCCTCTAGGTCTCTTTGTTGAAAAGCGAAAAAAGGAACCTTGAAACTCATACAAGTGGCCCCTGAGGAGCCCTGGGCTTACGTTTTAATAAATATCTTATGTGGATTAGTGGTTTCCTGTCGTTCTTGCCTGAGTCTGTTCGAGCTGCTTTAGAAATCTGCTGTCTGCAATGACGTGGCCTCGCCTACCGAAAGGCATCTGACCTTTCGGCGTTGATCGCTTGATTTGTCGCTTTTCGTTGGTGACGTCGATCCTTCTTGTCCGTTTCTGCTTGAAGGTCCTTATGTCTCACGTAAAGGGCACTGTCGTCGCTTGCTAGGATTGCTACACGTAATCGCAGATCCTCCTTGATTTGTTTCTTGGCATCTTCAAGGGAGGGCAGAACTTTCAATGTTCGAATTGCACTACGAATGGATGGGAAACTTTCGGGCAAGCTTAATAATAGTGCAGTAAGCGCAACTTTCTCTATGGTCGGCGCGTCCGCCATTTCGTCAAAGATACGGATAGTATCAGTGTAAAATTCCAGATGCTTATCGAGGTCATCTTCGGACGTCAGTCGTTTTGTCATTAGTGCCAACAGTAGTGTCACTATCTGGGTGTCAGCCGTCTTTCGGGCACCTATTTTAATTTAGTCCACATGCTGTACGATGTTGTAAGTCTATGAAGATGCTTGACTTGTGGTGTAGACAATGACAGCAAAAGGTCGCTGCTGGCTTTTGCGTCCCACAGGTCCCACTCAGTGGCTTTAGTCAAAGATGTGGCGTCGCCATCTACGACTATGGGTCTGGAAACACACTTGGTTAGCTGATCCCATGTGCCGTTTGCTATGCACACAGCCTCGATCATGATCTTCCACGTACTGAAATTCTCATCACTCAGCTTTACTATTTTACAGGCTTCCGACATCTTAATTTGATTTAGGCAATAGCAACTTACAGTTCGTTAGGCCTTGTTCCGAAAACTGGGCTTTGTTGACTCTTTATATAGTTTAACCCTATTTCCTGTATTTAGGCGCAGTGGAAGCGTGCTGGGCCCATAAGTGGTTGTTAAATTGATACACCAGAGTGTGATTAGTAAGTAGGAGTAAATAATACATACGACTGTTTCAGTTGAAAACATTCAAGGTTCTGATTTTTATTACATGCTCTTAACAATGTATTTCTTTTCTTAAAACTAACAATAATAGCGCATTGGCGCGTTCTAACTGAATAGTTACACTGCATTTACAACACCCCCTTTCAATCGAGGGCATATAAACCCGTCTCCTTAATGAAGCAGAAATGCTTGGCTTTGAATAACCCTTTGGTTAAAATGTCTGCGGGCATGTTGTCCGTTTTCAGATATTGGATGTCAATCTTGCCTGATTTGCGGGCTTCACGGATGTAATGGTGGCGTGTCTCGATATGCTTTGTCCGCGCATGAAATACGGGATTTGACACAAGTTTGCTTGCACTTTAATTATCATTATAGATCGTAATAGGTCCTGAATCTTCCAGGCCCAAGACGATAAGCATGCTTCTTAGATAAAGGGCTTCTTTGGAACACTCAGACATGGCAACATATTCTGCTTCAGTAATGCTACAGTCTTCTGTTCTCTTGCTTGCCAAGAGATCGCTGCGCCTGACAATTTGAAGAAATATCTTGTGAAGGAACGTCTATCGTCTGCATTGCCAGCCTAGTTTGCGTCTGCATATCCTTCTAAGGGGTGACTAGTTTTTGTGAACTTCAGGCCCACGTTCAATGTTCCCTTTAGGTAACGGAGGACTCGCTTGCCGGCTTTGATGTGTTCTTGTCTATACTTGGCGTTAAGTTGGCTCAACATGCTTATGGAGTACGCTATGTCCGGTCGGGTTAAGGTGGCTAGGTACATAGCTCCCGTAGCTCTTGGAAAGGAAAGTTGGCGTTTCTTCATCAGTTTTCGGTTTCTTCAGCTTGGCACTAGCGTCGAGCGGAGTTGCTGTGGGCTTGCAGTCTTCCATGTTGAATTGCTTCAACACATCAACTCCATATTTCCGTTGACTCATGGTAATAGCGCCAGTATACTAGTTTTGGGTGAACTCTCTTCCCAGGCAGTAGTTAATTGGCCCGAGATACTTCATTACAAATTCGTTGGACAGACAACTCTTGATGTTGGCCATTGTCTGTGGCTTCTGTGTTGCGATGATTAGGTCATCTACATAGATGCCTATGATCACAATGTCGCCTTTGTCCGCTTAAAATAAATTCACGGCTCGCTCTTATGTGCTTGGTCAAGTTTCAGGTATCACTGTCGACTTGACTGTTTTAAGCCGTATATGGATTTCTTCAGCAAGAGAATCTCGTCCATGTGGTTTCCAAACAGAGTGTCAAAAGACTCCTGCTTCTCAATGAAGATTTGTTCCTTTAAGTTGTCGTTCAGGTACGCAGTGACGACATTTGATGAACGGTTAAACAGTGATTTACCGTTAGGGCCATGATCAGTCGTATCAAACTGACTCTGGCTATAGGATCGAAGGTTTCCTGGTAGTCAATTCCTAACCGTTGTGTGTACCCCTTTACCATTCGGCGAGCTTTGCGTTTCTCAATTTCGCCATTTGCACGCCGCTTTGTCTTTAAAATCCAACGACTTCCTACGATTTGGTGGTTAGATGGACGTTTGACAAATTCCCAAGTTCTGTTTTTGATCAGCGCATCGTATTCCTTCTTTAGCGCTGTCTCCCATTCATGTCTGTCTTCACCAGTTAGGGCCTCTTGGGGGGTTGTTGGATCATCTTGTGTCACAAAGTTGGCTACTTGAGGATCTTCAACATCCTGGTTTTCTTCTCCTTCTAGTTCTGGCTCTGCTTCCTCGCCGACTTTCGGCAGTGGCTGCATTTTGTACACCTTTCTTGGACTGCCACTCACCCCAGTCCTTACAAGTGACGGTCTTCCAGGAGCTCGTTTTGGAATTATTGGTTCAGGTGCAGCAACAGATTCATCAGCTTCCAGGTATTGATCATCGTTATTGACTGGCAGATCACCTTGATTTGTTCATTGAGATTGTGCTTCTGCACGTGGCTTGAAATCAAACAGGTTATCTTCCTGGTCATTGGTTGATGTCATGCATGGTGTTACGCTTTCGATGACTCTGACGTCACGAAATACGATGATTTTTCGTGTTTGGGGATTCCATAATCTGTATGACTAGGCTTCGGTGCTATAGTCGACGACGATACACTCTTCAGACTTCGCACTGAATTTTGAATTTGAACTGTCCTTTAGCAGTGCATAAGCTTTTGATCCAAAAATCCTGAGGTGATCGATGTTTGCTGGCCTTCCACGCCACAGGTTGTGCGGGGTGTCTACCTGAAGACTACGGGATGTACAACGGTTTCTGAAGTTGTTAGCTGCGTTGATTGCTTCAGCCCAAAACGAGTGTGACATTTGGGACTGAAGTAACATGCATCTGGCCATCTTGACTAAAGTGCGATTCCAACGTTCAGCTAATCCAATTTATCGAAGAGTATAGGGAACCGTCCGAGTTTGCCTAATTGCATTCTCCTCAAGGAATCGGTCAAAATTGTGGTTAACATACTCACGGCCGTTGTCACTTCGTAATACCTTAATCTTTTCACCTGTTGCGTTTTCGGCCGTCGCCTTGAACTTTTCGAAGGCTGCAAACACTTCTGACTTCTGGCGTAGGAAATAGACTTCGCACCATCTCGACATGTCATCGATGAATGTTACAAAGTACCTTGCTCCTCCTATTGATATATGGCGCATTGGTCCACATATGTCTCTGTGGATAAGCTCAAGTTGTCTGAAGCCCCCTGTATCGCTCAATTTCGGGAATGTCGCTCGAGTTTCCTTTCCTTGAATGTAGACTTCGCTTGTTGGTAAGGCATCATTGACGTCAAAGACTGGACCTCTAATGAGTTCATTTGTTACAATCAACTTCAAATCGTTTTCATTGACGTGGCCCAGGCGTTCATGCCATGTGACGATCGATGGATGGCTTGGTTTCTCGACGGTATGTGCTCCCTCACGCGTCATGTGTACGAGCTACAAGTATGCTTCTCTTGTTGCCTTGACAATAACCTTGTTCTTATCATCTAGGACTTTGGCTTCATGCCTGTTGAAGACGACGGTGTAACCCTTGTCTGTGATCTTGCTTAAAGCTAGTAGGTTCATTCTGAGGTCTGGAATATGCAGTGCCTTAGAGAGGGTGATCGTGCTGCCGTCAGTTTTCTTAAATTCAACAATCCCGATTCCTTCAATGGATGAGGTCCCAGCGTTCGCCATCTTCAGCTGTTCGCACACACTCTTCTGCAATTGTAGAAAGAGGTTCTCACGAGTACAGACATGAGATGCAATATCACTGTCGGGAATCCATTTGTCTGTGGCGCGCCCTTGCGGGCATGTGAAAAGGACTTCATGTTCGACTGCTGTCATGCTTGCGTTTCCACACTTTGCCTAAGTCTGTTCGTGCTGCTTTCGAAATCTGCTGTCTGCAAGGACGTAGCCTCGCCTACTGCAATGGTGACATCTGACCTTTCGGCGTTGTTCACTTGATTTGTCAGCTTTTCGTTGGAGACGTCGGGTCCATTCTGCTTGAAGGTCCTTACGTCTCACATAAAGGGCACTGTCTTCGCCTGCTTGGATTGCTACACGTGCTCGCAGATCCTCCTTGATTTGTTTCTTGGCATCTTCAAGGGAGGGCAGAACTTTCATTGTTCGAATTGCACTACGAATGGATGAGAAACTTTCGGCTAAGCTTAATAATAGTGCAGTAAGCGCAAATTTCTCCATGGCTCTAATTTTTATTACATGCTCTTAACAATGTATTTCTTCTTCATGGCGCGTTCTAACTGAATTGTTACACCGAGATTGCATTTACAACATGGACGTCAAAGAGTCAAACTCTGACGTCACAAATTGCTGACGTTTGGCCCACCCTAGTGGATTCCCAATATTTTTCACATCGTCCATTGTATAGGGCCTATGTATACAATATTTCAAGGCTCTAGCTGTCTTTGTGTAAAAGATAAAAAAGGAACCATGAAATTCGTACAAGTGGCCCCTGTGGGACCCCGAGCTACCATAGAGGATTCGCTATATTTTTCACACCGTCCTCTCTATAGGGCTTATGTATATAAAATTTCAAGCCTCTAGTACTCTTTGTTCAAAACATGAAGAAGGAACCACGACATTCATACAAGTGCCCCCTAAGGGGCCCCCAGGCTACCCTACCGGATTCACTATATTTTTCTCATCGTCCTCGGTATAAGGCCTACGTTAGTATAAAATTTCAAGTCAGTGGGTCAATCCTTTCAAAAGTCATAGCATCAAAATTTTACGAGCAGTAGCAGGAGGGATTCACTATACTTCAATTGGAGATCTTTAAATTTGACGTCAAACAATCACACTCATATCACAAATTGCTCAACGCAATGAAAACTCTGTAGACATAAAAGGAAATAACCTAGCCGCAAAAAACAAATGTTTGGCCCGCTCAAGTAAATTTTCTTATATTTATCACACGGTCCTCTGTATAGGGCCTATGTATATGTCAAATCCTCGCCAGAGGAAAAATGTTAAGAAACATTATTTCCAAGATTTGACGGAAAAAAAAGATGACAAAAAGAAAAACACCCCCGTCGGTAGTAGACGGGCCCCGTAAGGCAAGGTAAACCTGAGGCCGCGGGATTGGAGGAGGATCGAGAGATCTGAGCATCGGGATTGGAGGGC
>JAHWFO010081668.1:167342-178910 GCA_023313115.1 Rhysida immarginata | reverse complement strand
CTAAGTGTTAAAAATTTGAGTTTAGATTTAAGCATGTTACGAGCTCCTGACCTCAATTAATCTTGGTTTTATTTCTATTAGCTCAAGCTCCTCGGTCGTCAAACCTGATTAGGTCGCCGCTCGCTGTCATTGCGGCACCCATCGCAGCCCAGGCATTCCGTATCCCTCAGAATCTGGATAAAACGGAAGCAGTGCATCGCTACGCTTCGGAAGTCACAGAACATACTCCGATCGGGAACGTTGGAGACCCAGACCCGATGTCAGTTAGGAGCCTACCGGATTCCTCTGAGGAAGATGCCCTGGACTAATTGTCATTCAAATTATCCATATTTAACTCGCTAACTCTGCCGAGTTTTGTAATTAAATTAAATTCAATTTATTAAATTTATTATTCACTTTACCTCCTTGTCTCCACTCTGTTCGTAATTAAAAATACACGACAGTATACAATATTTCAAGCATCTAGGTCTCTTTGTTCAAAAGATAAAAACAGAATCATGAAACAGGCTCTGGGCTACCCTATAGCATTCGCTATATTATTCTCACTGTTCACTATATAGCGCCTAAGTGTGTTGAAAATGTCAAGCCACTAGCTCTCTTTGTTTAAAAGATAAAATGGAACCATGGAATTCATACAAGTGGCCCAAACGGGGCCCTGGTTTACCCTAGAGAATTCGCTGTATTTTCAGCACCGTCCACAGTACAGGACCAACTTATGTGCAAAATTTTAAACCTCTACGTCTCTTTGTTCAAAAGATAAAAAAAAATCTTGAAATTCATACTAGTGGCCGCTGAGGGACGCCTTGCTATGCTAGACGATTTACTATATTTTTCGCACCGTCCTCTCTAAAGGGTTTATTTGTGCGAAATTTCAAGCATCTAGGAATCTTTGTCCAAATGATAAAAAATGAACCATGAAATTCATACAAATGGCCCCTAAGGGGCCCTGGGCCACCCTAGAGGATTCGCTATATCTTTCCCACCATCCCCTGTATAGGGTATACGTGTGTACAATATTTAAAGCCTCTATGTTACTTTGTTCAATAGATAGAAAAGTAAACATGAAATTCATGCAAGTATGACCCAGGCTTCCCCATAGGTTTCGCTATATTTTTCTCACCGTCGTCTGTAAAGGCCCCGAGGGGCCTCTGGCTATCTTAAACAATTGGGCTTTTTCTTCGCACTGTCCTCTGTATATGTCCTACGTGAATAGAAAATTTCAAGCCTCTAGGTCTTTTTCTTCAAAAGATAAAAAAGGGATCATGAAATACATATAGTGGTCCCTGAGGGGGGCCTGGGTACCCTAGCTGTTTCGTTTTATCTGTCGCACTGCCTCCTACATAGGGCTGACGTGTTTACAAAATTTCAAGCCTCTAGCTCTTTTTTTGAAAAGATAAAAAAGAACCAAGTATTTCATACAAGTGGCCCGTAAAAAACCCCCGGCTATCCTAGAGGAGTGGCGATATTTTTCTTACCATCCGCTGTATAAGGCCAACGTGTGTACGAAATTTCAAGACTCTAGGTCTCTTTGTTCATAAGATAAAAGATGAATGAATATTATTTGAAGAGTCTAAGGAGCTCATTAAATTAACGCGATTGAACTAGTTGAATGAAAGACTGCGACTCTTAAGGATTACAGCTTTTATTTCAGGGATGAATTTTTGAACGCATTTCATTTTATTATAATTCTTCCTGGATATCCTACAGGATTCACAACATTTTTTTCAACGTCCGCTATATGGTGCTTACGTGTGTAATAAATTTCAAGCCTCTAAAACTCTTTTTATAATAGATAGAAAAGTAACTATGAAATTCATACAATTGGTGTCCGAGGGGCCCCGGGCTACCCTACAGGAATCTCTGTATTTCAAGATTCTAGGTCTCTTTGTTCAAAAGATAAAAAATGAACAATTAAATTCTTGCAAATGGTCCCTGAGGGACCCTGAGCTACCCTTGAGGATTCGCTATATTTTTCGCACAGTCCTCTCTATAGGGCTTATATGTACAAAATTTCAAGCCTCTAGGACTCTTTGTTCAAAAGATGAAGTGGGGAAACATGACATTCATATAATTGCTCCCTGAGGGGCCCCATGCTACTCTACAGGATTCTCTGTATATTTCTCACCGTCCTCTGTATGGAGCCTAAGTGCGTACAAAATTTCAGTTCTCTGGGTCTCATAGTTCAAAAGATATAAAAGGAACCATGAAAATTCGGCAAGTGGTTCCCGAGGGGCCCCTGACTAACCAAGACGATTGGCTTAATTTTCGCGTCCTCTGTATAGTTCATACGTGTGTACAATATTACAAGCTTCTAGGTCTCTCTGTTCAATAGACAGAAAAGAAAACATGACATTCATACAACTGCCCCCTGAGGGACCACAGGCTACCCTAGAGGATTCACTATATTTTCCCCACCGTCCTCTGTGTAGGGACTGCGTGTGTGCAAAACTTCACGCCTCTAGGTCTCTTTGTTCAAAAGATATAAAATAAACCATGAAATTCATGCAACTGGTCCTTGAGGGGCCCCGAAATACCCTACAGGATTAACTATTTCTTTCACCATCCTCTGTGTGCAAAATTTCAAGCCTCTAGATCTCTCTGTTCAATAGACAGAAAAGTAAACATGAAATTCATACAAGTGGACCCAGGCTACCCTAGAGGATTCGGTATTTTTTTCTCACCGTTCTATTAAAAGGCTTTACATCCATACAAAATTTTCAAGCCTCTAGGACTCTTTGTTCAAAAGATGAAGAAGGAACCATGTCATTCATTTAGGTGCCCCCTGAGGGGCCCCAGGTTATCCTAGAGTATTCTCTGTACTTTTCTCACTGTCCTGAGTATGGAGCCTACGTGTGTACAAAATTTCAAGCCTCTGGGTTTCTTTGTTGAAAAGATATAAAAGGAACCATGAAATTACTGCAAGTGGTCCCCGAGAGTCCCCTACCTAACTTAGACGATTGGCTTTATTTTTCGCACTGTCCTCTGCATAAGTCCTACGTGTGTACAAAATTTCAAGCCTCTAGGTCTCTTTCTTCAAAAGATAAAAAATGAACAATGAAATTTCCTACAAATGCCCCCTGAGGGGCCTCAGGCTACCCCAGAGGATTCACTATATTTTTCTCCCCGTCTTCTGTACAGGGCCTACGTTTGTACCATATTTCAAGTCTCTAGGAATCTGTGTTCAGAAGAGAAAACCTGAACAATGAAATTCATACAAATGGCCACTGAGGGGCCTCGGACCACCCTACACAGATTCGCTATATCTTTCGCACCATCCTCTGTATAGGGCCTGTGGGTGTACAAAATTTTAAGCCTCTAGCTCTCTTTGTTCAAAAGATAAAGAAGGAACCATGAAATATATACAAATGCCCCCTGAGGGGCCCCAGGCTACCTTAGAGGATTCATTATATTTTTCTCCCCGGGCCTACATGTGTGCAAAATTCAAGCCTCTAGGTCTCTTGTTCAAAAGATAAAAAAGGAATCATGGAATTCATACGACTGGCCCCTGAAGTATTTGCTATAGTGCTTACGTGTACATAACTTCAAGATTCTGGGTCTGTTTGTTCAGAAGACAGAAAACTTATCATGAAATTTAACCAAGTGGAACTGTGCTACCCTTAAGTTATCGCTATATTTTTCATAAAGTCCTCTGTATAAGGCCTACGTGTGTACAAAAGTTCAAAACTCTAGCACTATTTGTTCAAAAAATTAAAAAAGAACATTGAAATTCATACAAGTGGAGCCTGAGGGGCCCCGGCCTACCTTAAAAAACTCGCTATATTTTTCACAATGTCCTCTGCATAGGGTCTAAGTGTGTAAAAAATTTCAAACCTCTAGGTCTCTTTGTTCCATAGATAGAAAAGTAAACATGAAATTCACACAACGGGTCCCCGAGGGGCCACGGGCTACCCTACAGGATTGACTAGAGCATTCGCTATGTTATTCTTATTCTGTATAGCGCCTATGTGCGGTGAAAATTCTTATTCTGTAAAGCCTCTAGCTCACTTTGTTTTAAAGGTAAAAAAGGGATCATGAAATTCATACAACTGGCCCCTGAGGGAACCCGAGCTACCCAAGAGGGTTCGCTCTATTTTCGTGCCGTCATCCGTATCTGGCTTATGTGTACAAAATTTCAAGCCTCTAGGTGTCTTCGTTCAAAAGATAAAAAATGAACCATGAAATTCATACAAATGATCCCTGAGGGGCCCTGAGCCACCCTAGAGAATTCGCTGTATATTTCTCACCGTCCTCTTTATGGAGCCTACGCGTATATAAAATAGCAAGCCTCTAGGTCTCTTTGTTCAACAGATAGAAAGGTAACCATGAAATTCACACAACTTGTCCCTGAGGAGCCACAAGATACCATACAGGAATTACTATATTTTTCTCACCGTCCTCTGTATAGGGCCTAAGTGTGTGCATAATTTGAAGCCTCTAGCTCTCTTTATTCAAAAGATAAAAAAGGAATCGTGAAATTCATACAAGTGGCCACTGAGGGGCCGTGGGCCACCCTACAGGAGTCGTTGTATCTTTCGCTCCGTCCTCTGTATAGGGCCTAAGTGTGCGCATAATTTGAAGCCTCTAGCTCTCTTTATTCAAAAGATAAAAAAGGAATCGTGAAATTCATACAAATGGCCCCAGAGGGGGTCCTGGGCCACCCTACACAAATTCGATATATCTTTCGCACCATCCTGTGTGTAGGGCCTATGTGTGTACAAAATTTTAAGCCTCCAGCTCTCTTTGTTCAAAAGACAAAGAAGGAACCATGTAATATATACAAATGCCCCCTGAGGGGTCCCAGGCTACCCTAGATGATTCACTATATTTTTCTCCCCGTCTTCTCTATAGGGCCTACGTGTGTGCTAAATTCAAGGCTCTAGGTTCTCTTGTTCAAAAGATAAAAAAGGAATCATGGAATTCATACAAGTGGCCCCTGAGCGGTCCCGAGGTACCCCAAAGGATTCCCTATATTTTTCGCACCATCCTCTCTATAGTGCTTACGTGTACAAAAATTCAATCTTCTAGGTCTCTTTGTTCAGAAGATAGAAAACTTATCATGAAATTCATCCAAGTGGCAATGGGCTACCCTAGAGTGTTCGCTATATTTGTCTCAAAGTCCTCTGTATAAGGCCTACGTGTGTACAAAATTTCAAGCCTCTAACTCACTTTGATAAAAAAATAAAACAAAAACAATGAAATTCATAAACGTGGCCCCTAGGAGGCCCCGAACTTGTCTACATCTCTTTGTTTAAAAGATAAAAAACGAACCATGAAATCTATACAAGTGGCCCCTTGGGGGCCCCGAGCTGATGGAAATGTTTCGGTTGCAAGCTTGATTATCACCGAAAATCACCGAAATGGGAGTTTTTTTGTATTTCGGGCACATACGTGGGTGGAATGACGTGTTTCTGGCACATAGTGACTGAATTGAGGATACGCTATATTTTTCTCACTGTCCGCTGTACAGAGCCTACATGTGTGCAAAATTTCAAGCCGCTGAGATCTCTTTGTTCAGAAGATAAAAAAAGTAATCATGAAATTCATCCAAGCGGACCTTGGCTATCCTACAGGATTCATTATCCTCGTATTTTTCTCACCGTCCTCTTTATAGGGCCTATGTGAGTACAAAATTTCAGGTCTCTGGGTCAATCCTTTCAAAACTTATTGCATCAAAGTTTTACGAGCAGTAGCGGGAGGGATTCACTATACTTCAATTTGAGTTCTTTAAATTTGACGTCAAACAATCAAACTCTAACTTCACAAATTCCTCGAACGCAATGAAATCTCTATAGACAAAAAAGGAAATAACCTAACTACGTATGTATACAATATTTCAAGCTTCAAGATTTCTTTGTTCAAAAGATAAAAACAGAACCACGAACCTTATACAAGTGGCCCCCTAGGAGCCCAGGGCAACGCTAGAGCATTCGCTATATTATTCTCACCATCCACTGTATAGCGCCTATGTGTGGTGAAAATTTGAAGCCTCTAGCTCTCTTTATTTAAAAGATATATTTTTCATTCGCTATATTTTTGTTGAAAAGATACATTCACTCTATTTTTGTACGTATTCTGTATACGGCTTATGTCAACAAAATTTCAAGCTTCTAGGTCTCTTTTTTCAAAAGATAAAAAATGAACCATGAAATTCATAAAAATAGCCACCCTAGAGAATCGGCTGTATATTTCTTACCGTCCTCTTTATGGAGCCTACGCGTGTACAAAATTTGAAAAGACGAAGAAGGAACTATGACATTCGTATAAGTGCCCCCTGAGGGGTCCCAGGCTACCCTAGAGTATTATCTGTATATTATTCACCGTCCTCTGTATGGAGCCTAATGTGCGCACAACATTCCAAGCCTTTAGCTCTCTTTTTTATAAATATAATAAAGGAACCATGAAATTCATACTAGGGTCTCCTGAGGAACCCCGAGCTACCCTAGAAGATTCGCTATATTTTTACAGTGATCTGTATTGGGCCTACGTATGTACGAAATATCAATCCTCTACATACATTTGTTAAAAATATAATAAAGAGAACGAGTAATTCATACAACTGGCCCGTGAGGGGCCCCGAGCACCCATAAAAAATTCAAAATATTTTTCCCACCGTCCACTGTATAGGCCCTACATATGTGCAAAATTTCAAGTCTCCAGGTCTCTTTGTTAAAATGATAAAGAGGAAACATGAAATTCATATAAGTTTTCCCTGAGGAGCCCCTGGCTACCCTAGCTGTTCGCTTTATCTTTCGCACTGTATCCTGCATAGGGCCCACGTGTTTACAAAATTTCAAGCCTCTAACTCTTTTTTTGAAAAGATAAAAAGAACCAAGTAATTCATACAAGTGGCCCGTAAAAAGCCCCGGGCTATCCTAGAGGATTCGCTATATTTTTCCCACCGTCTTCTGTATAGGGCCTATGTGTGTACAAAATATCAAGCTTCTAGGTCTCTTTGTTTAAAAGATAAAAAAGGAATTATGAAATCCATACAAGTTCTGCATGAGGGGCACCGGGCTACCGTCAAGGATTCGCTATATATTTTTCACCGTCCTCTGCATAGTGCCCGTGTGTGTACAAAATTTCAAGCCTATAGCTCTCTTCGTTCAAAAGATAAAAAAATAACAATGGAATTCATTCAAGTGGCCCCTGAGGGGCCCTGGGCCACCCTAGAGGTTTCGCTATATTTTTTCCACCGTTCACTGCATAACACCTACGTGTGTGCAAAAATTTAAGTATCTAGTTCATTTTGTTCAAAAGATGTAAGTGGCCACTGGGTGGCCAAGAGCTACCCTAGACGTTTCGCTATATTTTACACACCGTCCTCTGTATAGTGCCTATGTGTACAATATTTCAAGCCTCTAGATCTCTTTGTTCAAAAGATAGAAAAGGAGCCATACAAATGGCACCTGAGGAGTCCCGGGCTTTGATAGAGGATTCGATATATTTTTCTCACTGTCCTCTGTATAGGGCCAACGTGTGTACTAAATTTCTATCCTCTAGGTGTCTTTGTTCAAAAGATGAATAGCTAATCAATAAATTCATATAAGTGGACCCTGAGGTGCCTCGGGCTACCCCGCACGATTCGCTTTATCTTACGCACTGTCCTCTGTATACGGCCTTCGTGTGTACACATTTCAAACCTCTCGTTCTCTTTGTTCAAAAGATAAAAGAGGCACCGTCAAATTCATACAAGTGACGCCTACGCGACCCCGATCTCTCCTAGAGGATTCGATATTTTTTTCACTTCATCATCTCTATAGAGCCGACGTGTATAATATTTCAACCACTAGGTCTCCTTGTTCAAAAGATAAAAACGGAAGCATACCAGTGGCCCCGGGCTGCCCTAGAAGATTCGCTATATTTTTCTCACTGTCTTCTGTATATGGCCTACGTGTGTACAAAATTTCAAGCCGCTGAGATCTCTTTGTTCAGAAGATTAAAAGGATGCTGAGCCGCTTCGACTTTATGGCTAGCTGCTAAACGCAAACCTCCTGGAGGACTAGCTGTTAAGCGCAAAGCTCCGCTCCGCTATATTTTTTGCAGCATCCTCTGTACAGGGCCTAGGTGTGCACAAAATTTCTAGCCTCTAGGTCAATCGTATTAAAAGTCATGGCATCACAATATTACTATTAGTGGCAGCCGGATTCACTGTACTTCAGATGAAGTGCTTTAACTTCGACGGCAAACAGCAAACTCAGACGGCACAAATTGCTCAAACGCCATCAAAATTCCACAGACATAAAAGAAAGTCAGTTGGGGAAATCACAAAAATATATGTTTGGCTCACACTACACGATTTGCTATATTTTCCACACCGTCCTCTGTATAGTGCCTACGGATACAATAATTCAAGTCTCTGGGACTCTTTGTTCAAAAGATAAAAAATAGTCGATAAAATCATGCAAGTGGACCTGAGGGGCCCCGGGTTACTCCAGACGATTCGCTTTATCTTTCCCATGGTTCTCTGTATAGGACCTAGGTGTGTACAAAATTTCAAGCATCTAGTTTTCTTTGTTCAAAACATAAAAAAGGAACCATGAAATTTATCAAGTGGATCCTGAGGGGCCCAAACTACCCTAGAGGATTCGCTATATTTTTCACACCGTACTTTTTATAGGGCCTACATGTACAATATTTCAAGCCTCTAGGTTTCTTTGTTCAAAAGATAAAAACGGAACCATGAAATTCATACCAGTGGCCCGGGGCTGCCCCAGAGGATCCGCTATATTTTTCTTACCATCCTCTGTGCGGGGCCTTCGTGTGTACAAAATTTTAAGCCGCTGAGATCTCTTTGTTCAAAAGATAAAACAGACGCTGAGCCGCTTAGACTTCTTGGCTAGCTGCTAAGCGCACAGCTCCTTTGTGTGGAGGATCCAAGCTCCGTAATATCTTGCCTTCGCTGGCACTGAAAGAACGGACGGCCGCTTCACTCGGTTGACGGCTTTGATTAATACTCTCTCCGTCTCGCTGAACGCCTAATGCATCTAGACTGCTGCTTTAAACGGCTTCTCGCTTACCGCCCGACTCTTTGCTGTCTTTTCCGTGACTTGTTCGTCCGCTATACCCTTCCTCTACTTTCTTCGCACCAGCAATGTCTTTTCCCTACTCCATGTGCTTTTTGGCGCAGCCCTCTTTGCGATTCGTTCAAAATCTTCCTCGTTTTTCCCATGTTTTCCGTCAGTCCGTCACCTGACCTCCTGACATCTCCCCGTTTTCTCGCATTATCATACGCATCTTCCTTTTTCATACCTTTGCTTTGATGAAATCTTCTAATTTCATCAACAGATGTCACCTCCATCTTTCTAATATGCTTGCAATTAGCATCGCATTGTGACAGTAACTACATAGTTATCATTAACGAGGAGTGTGTAGACTGGAGCGTGTTTCGTACATACCTGCATCAAGAAAATTGGCTAATATTTGAAAATGACACTGACGTGAATACCCAGATATAGCTCCTGCACGATGTGTTCATAGATACCTCTTTGCAAGCTGGATTAATTGATGGGTTGAACGGAAAACTAAGTATTGGAGGAACTTAACAACTCTTAATAATTGGAAGCAGAAAAGGGAAAAGTATAGGATATTCAAAGAGAATAGGAACAATGGGAACCTCCTAGAGTACAAGGCGGCAGCGCTCGGTCAGGCCAAACGTTCTTTCCTAAAAGAAAATGTTAAATCCCCACGAACATGGCGCATAAATCGCTATTGCTCATCTAAGGTTATACATAAATTACCAAATGACAAATGCGCCCTTTATCTTAACTGGATAAATAATCCAACAGGAATTGCCATACACATTACCGAAATTATCTATCCGATATTAACCAGCGATCTCTCCCCATATCCCAAAATACCTAGTGATTATCAGCTATATCAGATATTGAATAAGATGAAGCTTAAAATTTCTAAAGGGGATGTGGGCATTCCGGTATGCGTACTAAAATAATTTTACATGTGCAGCTGGAAAAAAATCTAGCAGCTAGGCTTCAACATCATAGATTAGCGGAAGTTCCCCCAGCAATTAAACAGTCATGTATAATACCAGTTTACAAGTCCGAATGCCAAGACCAAGTACCCAACTACCGTCAAATAACGGTAATAACTCCATTAACAAAAATCGCTGAAAAATTGATTTTCATGGAGCTGGCTAGGTTCTTATAGCCTAAAATTCCATTTCCCCTATATGGCAGCCGCCCTACTTGAAGTATTCTATAGATTCCAACAAAATTATATGTGCTTGCCATGGACTCCCTGGATAAAGGTCATAAATTTATGATTGCCCAGATAGACATGTCAAAGACTTGTGACACCATTTCTAGGACTCAATTTCAGCAAGACTTAAATACCTTCGAAGTAACTGAACCATATATTCATTTAGTCAAAGTTAATTTAACCAAATGCACCAACTGTAGCGTTCTCCATGGGTGCGCTCTCCTTTTCGAGTCAGTTTTGACTGTTCAATTGTGCGAGGCAGGCTCATAAGGGTTAATGTGCCCTCCCTTATTCATGAAAAGGTGCACATGATGCGTTCTGGTGTTCCGTTTAGAATGACATTTTCTTACGCCTCCTTTCGGAAAATACCCGTTCGAAGACTATGCCTTTCTCGCGGGGGCGCTAGTTTTTTTGTTCCTGATCAGGCAACTCAACTGCGCTCATAAGATTTTTCCTTCGATTTTGAGGGGGTCGGTCTAGAAACTCGGTTTGGGGTTACCGTCTCCCTTCGGGAGTGGGAGAGATAGGAGAGTCAAGTCGGCAGTAATTTAGAGGGCTGGTAGTTAAATTATCCTCTATGAAAAATCTTCAGTCCGGTTCTTTAGACAGTTTCGTCAATTCCATTGGTAATAATGTGGCAACTGTTTATTGTAATTTTTTTTTAATGGCACGCTTTTAAGTTTTTGCTAGGTACAATTAAATTTGAGAAAATACTGCGGTTTTAGTAAGAATTTTTTTTTTACTCTTTACTTTATTTTAAAAATTAATTTTTTTTTCTTATCTAATTGCAAGATAATTGTTTTAAAGGAACATCGACCTGCAGAGAACGTCATGGATTGTTACCCTTGCTGAGGGGAACGTGTTTCACTATTGTGGGGAGTTTTTGCGCGCTGCGCTTCGGTTTTTTTTTTTTTGGATTCTGGTCGTCGTGCAATGCAGTCAGTTTTAAGATTTATCGCGGCATGATATATATCAAGAGGTAGCAGCCATAATAATCCTTGGTGAGGATGGGATGTTTAAGTTAGGCTTTGGCCTCGTCTTGCCGTGAGGAACTTGAGAAAAATTTTTGTATTATTTTTTAAAAATTAAAACCCAAGATCACCTCACCAGGACCCTTGAAATAGAATACCAGATAAATAAATTAAAAAGGAAAAACCTCCTCTTTATTTCAAAATATGTACGGCTTTATCAAGCAGCATACAATTAACAGAAGCACTACAGGAAAGGGATAATTTCCCTCCTTCAATATCGAGCCGCAAAAATTAACCAACCCCACAAATACCCAAACAAACTACCACCAAAAAAAAACGAAATTATTTTACCAAGCAGATTCACCCTAAGGCAATCCAGCCT
>JAHWFO010081668.1:116918-157342 GCA_023313115.1 Rhysida immarginata | reverse complement strand
GAAATAAACACAGCCAAAGAGAAGACTTCGTCGGTTTGGAAGGATAACCCTAACCCAGACGTTATCAATTTGGGAAAGGCACTGTTTAGCAGTAGAAATCTGAAGGCGCATGTTGATCGTGTGACGTTCCAGTTTAGTGTAAGTCACGAGGGTCCAGCGAAAGGGGCGGGTGGTTAATCAGAATTTACGTGCTGCTTTGTTTGTTCAGCTTAGGGCTGATTAGCGTTTTTAACGAATGCATTATACTGTGTGTAATTGTGTGCATGGTAAGTTATTTGTTGTTTTGTTATGGTTGTAACTGCGTGTGACACCGTTTGTTGCCGAGAATATATGCTGAAAATTGTGTTAGCGATGTTTTCTGTTGCAGCTGAGATTATTAGGAGTTTTTCCAAGAAAATCGCTGCGATTGTTACGATCGTTTTCTGAGAAACTAAGATACGTCACTTGCATGTTTTGATCTTCTGTTAAGATTATTCTTTTTTTTTTTGAAAATTTTTTCTTGAGCGGTACGGGCGTACCTTGGCTTTACTCCCTTTCTTCCTCCATGTTTGAATGCGAGGCCATGGAGTAGGCAATTACTTTTTGTAAATAAGTTTGAAGTCTTATGTTTAATATCGGAGGATAACGAATTCGTGATGCCGCCATACTATTGGAGCTCAAGATTTTCGATATTGGAGTGCAGTTATTAAAAGAAATCAGGGTCGGTAATATGCATGGGTGAAGCTGGATTGGTGAGTGACTTTAATTTACATTTTTGTGTTCACGTCGTGAGGATGATCTGCGTATCGAACACTTAGAAGTGCTTAGTTTCCTATGGTGCCATCGGACCTCCCGCCGAGGGTATCAGCTGCGAACAAAACTTGTGTCGGTGTTGCGCCCACGCGATGTATTGTAGCGTCACTCCCACTATAGACACCCAATGATGTCCTTGTGGATACGAAGTGTATTCCTTTACTTTTTATGCTAAGTAGTCTAGTAAGCACTTACTTCGTAATATGGGGTATTTCGCAGTGCAATTGGGTTGTCTAGTAACGAGGAGCAAAGGTCGTCGAGTTCGTTGATGTCAGATGTGTTCAGGCGTGACTATTAAACGTCTAAAACGTTCTGACGGAACTCGCGGCTCTCCAGTAGCTGCTGTGTTAGGAGCTTCCGTGCCTACCAAGACGGAAGCTCCCCCCTGTAGCTCCCCCCTGGCATCTTTCTGTAGCTCCTCCCTGGTTGCCCTATAAAGGACGTGCATCACGCTGACGTGCGTTTAATGCTAAGGAATACTTGTACGGGGGCACGAGGTTGTTCATTTTGACGCTGTGGCCGAGCGCATAACCCTTTGCTCTCAGGATAAACTAGAGATACCCCCCTCTGCAGAAGCAATCATTGTTCTCGAACAGGAGTTCCGGTATTTCAGTTAAGCATGAGCACGCTCTGAGTAATTTTAAGTCTGAGTTATAATTTGAGTATAAGGGGGCCCTCGTTATTATGACATGTCGAATGTCGGTTATTATGTTGTAATATGTTTGTGATACTTGAAAGTTAGGAATAAAACTGATCTGTGTCTGAAAATATCCCTGTGTCAGGTTGTCTGTCAATAGTTTGGTCCCGAACCCTTATCACACCTCACCCCGACGCTTATTGCATTTTGTGTGATTGACACTATAAATTATTCAGGAAGGGGGGGGTGGCTAAAATTGCAAGCACTACCCTGCTTTCTCTGTCAGCAGAAGTACGGACACAACGGAGAACTTAGTATCGATTGTCAATGACAGAAGAAGGTAGGATATTGGGGGTTAGCCAACTTTCAGTGAGTGCAATCAGATCGTATTCTTCACTGAGATTGTTCTGAAAAATCTGTACTGTTTTGCTACAAAGACCGCGGCAATTTTGATAATTAAGCTGCATTATTAGCTGTTAATATCCGCAGTACTTACCTCCGACACTGCCTTAGGTGTGTAATGAATAGGAGAAATGAAATGGGGAATAATTGAGTGAAAAAGAGAAAGTGTCCGTCCCGCCCACGGAGCGCTGAGAATTTTTGGTGTGTGTGGTTCCGGTGAGCATTTATCACTTAAGGAATCGGGCAGCAAGGTTAGGTGTGGGTTCAGCCTATCCCTAAAACTAAAGCATTAGTAGGCCAGTTATTTGCAGTTTGGAAATCCAAAACACTGGATTCAGGGAAAGAGGTAAAAAGAGGTTAGCTGTCTTTAATTTGAGTTGGTAGCAAATCACTTTGGCATTTGAGAAGGAGGTAATGTGATCAAGTGTGATGAGATAATAATAATAATAATAAAACACAGAAAGTATCATCCACATGCAGCTATTGAAAGACTCACCCCGCCTCGTTCAGAGGGAGGTAGAGGTCTTATTAATATAATAAATCTACACCAGAAACAGACTCAGTCACTCAGAGAATTCTTTTACTCTAATCGACACACATTACCATTACACAAAGCAGTCTGCATTTCTGATAGAAACTACACACCTTTGAATCTGAACAGCGTGTAGAACACCCATCACATTCCTACCACATGCACTAAACTTCAATCATGGCTCAAAAAGCAACTCCACGGTAGACATCTCTCTGACCTCAACTAGCCACACGTCGACAAAAAAGCGTCGAAATTTTGGTTGAGTGAAGGAAGTTTCTTTGGGGAAACTAAAGGAACCATGATCGCCATACAAGCCTAGGTTATTAACATTAACAGATACAGAAAACATATTATCAAAGATTCGACTGATGGGTCTTGCAGGATATGCCGTATCGCAGAGGAAATCATCCAACACGTCATATCCAGTTGTAAAATGCTCACGCAGACAGATTATTTATAGAGACATAACCAGGTAGCCAACATCATACATCAACATCTATCTAAGATATACAAGCTTAGGGACATCCATAATCCATACTATAAATATTTGCCAGACACTTAGAGAACACCACAAATAAACTATATTTTGACAGAGCTATAATCACTGACAAAACTATCCCTCATAACAGACCAGACATTACACTAGTAGATATGCAAAACAAAGTGACCTACATAATTGATATCTACTTCTCCAACACACACGATGTACAAAAGACATACACTGGCAAAAATCACTAAATATACGGAGCTTGCACACGAAATAAAACGCCTTTGGTAAGTTAACAAAGTACACGTTGTTCCTATTGTTCTTTCTGCGACAGGGGTTATTCCACACTCACTAAACAAAAGCCTGTCAACACAACGTTTAAACCCAAACTTATACAAAACCTTACAGAAAGCCGCAATTCTAAACACCTGTCACATAGTAAGGAAATTCCTACACCCAAACATCAATACTCCGACGAGCGCTTAATTTTTCCCCTTCCTTACATATGAGTCCCTTGGGCTTGGCCCTCTCTTGGGTCCGCCTCTGAGGCTCGGACTCCGGATTGATCCGAGTTTGGTTTCCCCAAACAATAATTTTTTTTAAATTGACGAATCGGGATCCAATACGTCCAACCAAGGCCTGTATGGCCAGAGAGCGACGAGTTGGGTTCCTGGATGGACCTGGATTCGCGACTGCTGTATGGTGGTCGCAGCGGGCAGGGGGGGGGGGGGGGTTAAGATGGTCTATCACGGATGGTCACCCATCCAGTGACTAGCCGTGCCTGATGTAGCTTAACTTCACAGTTGTGTTCAGAGAAAGCCCACCAGGCCACGGTCTCCCCCTAATAATAATAATAATGTCACACATTAAATAGAAACACGCCTATTATGAATCTAAATTTTTTTATAATTGTTATACCATTTTTCCTTCCAGACTTTAACTAAATTTTATACGTTTTTGTCTGACATTATTTTGAGAACTTTCACAATTTCTTCTGACAAATTTACACGAAAAAAATGAACATTTTTGATAATAAATAAAATGCAATTTTGGATTGATCTGGGAGACGAAAAATATGGCAGTCACACAAACAATTTTGAAATATATTGATTTATTTTCCGTTTGAAGAAAAAGTCATAAGTATATGTAATACAAAAATGTTAATAATTGTTAACGTATTAATTGCACTTTTTGTAACAAAATATTTCAATAATTAAACTTATAAAAGAAATTATAATTCCGGCTACGAGAAGGAAGAGTAATGACGTAACTTCACTCAGTTTGATTACAGGGAAGGGAGCATCTTCGTTCAATTCTACAGAACTTAGATACTTACTATAAATTTTGGACAGAATTCCCGATTCTCTCATCACCATAATGCTAGTAAAAAAGAAAATTAAAAATAAAATCATGAATTATTTTAAAAATTTGAGAGTTATTCTAATACAAACTAATTTCAAAAAAGTCAAATTAAGACATAAAAGAAAAATCATTATAAATATTTCGCTTAACGATAACAACGAAAATGAACCGAAAACCATGAATATTTTTCCATGAATATTTAGTTATAAATAGAGGTAACCACCTTTTACAAAATTATTTATTAAGCACAAATTATATAATACGGGCCAAAAGTCTGGATCCACCTAAATAAAAACCTAAACGATATGGATAATGCTAATAATTTCTATTTGTAACACTAGAGGTGGTGGAAAAACATTTAGTCATGTGACCAAGATGGTCAACTTCTTGGAAGACGGCCATCTTGGCTACAAGTGTAAATTTTCTGTAATTTAAGAACTCGGCTAGAGTTATATAAAGTGGTAGATCCCCAGAAAATTATTCTGTTGCACAACGTAGAGTGAATCCCAGAAAAATATAAAAATTAGAGAATATTATCTGGGATATATTGTAATCCGGAGATTATCCTTTGCCTTTTCTTGAGTTTGACTATGAGCGCATCAAGATGCAGATCCCTAATAAGATCATGTGATAAGGTCAAATCTAAATTTTTAATCGGAATCATCTGTGGTATCAGACGATTTTCACAATAAATTGAACAGGAAGTTAGAATATTGCGCTTATTCCGTTGTATATTAAATTCGTTTTATGAATATTTACTGTTAAGGAGAACATATCATTCCATCATTTCAAGTCTTGTAAAGCTAAATTAACGGTCTGTGTCAGCTATGATATATCTTTATTAGAAAAACGTAGAGTAGCATCATCTGCGTAAAAATATGTAAAATGGGGGTTAGTGCTAAAGGAAAATGGTTAATAAATAAACTGAACAAAAGTGGTGACAAATCTGATCTCTATTAGAATCCTCTGTTTCTCAATGTTGATGACGAAGAAAAATGTTAAAAAGAATTTTTCGGAGATTTTGACAAGAGGTAAAGAAGAGCGCGGAAGAAGGGACACCCCCGACCACAGTCGACTGAGCCCATCGAGAACGGAAAAACCGGAGCCGCGGGATTGGGGAATGAAGAAGAAATCGGAGCCACGGGATTGGAGGATGATTTGCGCAAACTCGGCACAGAATCCTCCAAGAGCGAATAAAAGGAGAAGACGAAAGCCAGAGAGCAGAAAGTAGATGGCCTTCACCAGGAACAAATCTCTCCAGCCAGACTCGTCCAAGCTAGCTGAGGAAACTAACTGAGAATTTACGAATTCATTAATTGGAATTCTGGTTAACTGTTTAAGAAACTTTTTAATCAGTGACCTTTGTGCGATTGAACCCCCCCCACCACCGGTGTCGCCGAAGGAGGTTTCGTACCCCCCTCCTTAATTATATTTAATTTTTCTTTCCGTCAAGATGGAAAGAATGGTCATGTTAGTGGCCGACGGGGTTTTTCCTTTCGGTGAAGTAATGAAGGAAATTTACGTTAAGACAGGCATCCCTCCAGTGCTCGCATCAGAGGAACCTGCTTTTCAAGTTCTACAGAAAGTGTCAAACAACGAGTGGCAATTGCTCTGTCGGCAAAGAACAATTGCTGAGCGCGTCCTAGAAATGGAGAGCGTGAAAGTGGGCAGTCCACACTTGAACATCACGGTCTGGGGAATATCGCCGCTGCTGTCTTCAGCGTATATAACAAAGTTTATGTCAGGGTATGGTAAAGTGCGTGGCAACTCTCGTCCCGTATACCCCGATGCACCGAGCCTTCAGACGGGGGGGGGGGTGTCATTTTTGATATGCATCTCGAATCAGACATCCCCGTCTCCCTTGTATTGCACAGGAAGAAATTTCTTGTGTCGTACAAGGGTCAAAGGCAATGCTGCTGGTATTGCAAAAAGTCGACGCACCTGAGGAAGGATTGCCCCCTTCTGAAGAAATGTGACTTTTGCTCCAAGCTGGTGGGCAAATACCATCGTTGCTTCGATAGACTTGGGAACATACCAACAGCATCTCCCCCTGCGACTCAGCGGCTGCCGAAGACGACGATACAAGATGACGGGGATTCGTCAATTCTGCCACCGCTTGCGCTCTCTCCTCACTCGTCATGGGGAAATGTGATGTCACCATCTCCTCTTCCATCAGGAAACCCCCAAGCGGAATTACCTCCACCTCCACCTCTGCCCCAGCCTTCAGCATCGGGGGAAGCGCCACCGTCGCTTAAACCATCATCGGATATCGTGATGTCAGAGGATGCTGGTTTGGTGGAAGAGGTGGACTCTGGTCTGCTTGATGGCGGCTCTGCCTTTACGATGGAAG
The DNA here is from genome assembly GCA_023313115.1 of Rhysida immarginata. Lineage (NCBI taxonomy): Eukaryota > Metazoa > Arthropoda > Chilopoda > Scolopendromorpha > Scolopendridae > Rhysida > Rhysida immarginata. The sequence continues at coordinate 150,780 of JAHWFO010081668.1, read as the reverse complement.
ATTTCCCGGCGCTTCAACCATCATCATGTACGTCATCGCAGCCAGTAGGACCAGGAGAGACGCATTCTTGCGAGGCGCCGTCGTTTTCAGCCCCAGTAGGCATGAATATCTCCACGTCAGTGACGCGTAGAGGGTCGACACCGCCTAGGAGCCCTCGAAAAAAAAAATCAAAACATAGGAGCAGAAGGGACGGATCGCGCAGTTCCTCATCCGGTAGAGACAGTAGCACTAGCAGACATCAAAGTTTGTCTCACCGGACGCGTTTGCCCATCCGAAGGTCTAAGACGTCTCCATCTACATCCCAGAGAACATCGACTCCTTCGAACTTGGATACGCGTCCACCATCAAAACCCTCAGAATGAAGATAATATCACTGAATGTTCGTTCCCTTGGCTCGTCTTTTAAGCAGTCGATGATTTCAACTTTTATTGCCCTGTACAGGCCAGATATTTTGCTCCTACAGGAGGTCAAGCTGGCCCCCTCGCAGAAAGGCTTTATTCTCCCTGGCCTGCACTCATCCTTCCCAAATGGGCGATTTTTCATAAATTCCATGTCCCCAGTGGGGCGAGGGGTTGCTTCCATCATTTTTGACCCCTCCATCCACAAAGGGGAATGTATGTATGACTGTGACTACAGGGTAATCGCGTTAGACATTATAATGCCGGATATCAGTTTTCGGCTGCTTAACGTATACGCTACGTGTGATCAAGCAGAGAAAAGAACTTTCTTCAATGACATCAAAGGCTTCTTGTGTTCGTCGTTGCCTGTGGTGGTGGCTTGTGACTTTAACTGCCACCCAGATGAAAATAACATATTTTCGTCCGGGTACGTGTTCCAGCTCTGCCAACAAAATGCTCTTTTCGACCTCTGCACAAACTCTCCACGAAGGAACTCAGACGGACATACATTCCATCGAGGGCCCACAGTGTCATCCAGGCTCGATCTCTTTTTGGTGGATAGTGCTTTTGTTGGTTCATCAGGGACGATGTCGGTAGTTCCTTGTTCTTTTTCCGACCACAGCGCCATCGTGTGGGTGTGGAATCCCCTGTCAATAGTTTCTACCACAGGTTGTTGCCGTCATAAGAACTGGCTTTTAAAGGTCTCTCTGCTTGATAAGGACGAGTACAAGGGAATGTTTATTCAGTTTATCGAAAAACAACTTCAGTCCTTGGCCCCTACGCTTGCGTCGTGGCTTCATGACTGCTGCAAGACGTTGGCGTCGCTCTCTCCTTGTTCTGCAAAATATCTTCGTGCTTCTTCGGAACTCCACCCCGAAAGAAGACTTTGTAGCGGATATTCGTCAGATTAAGAGTGAGATCAACGCTCTTATGATGCGGAAAGCAGCTGGCGCAGCGCTCAGGGCCAAGATCACCTGGGCATCTGATATTCGCTGCATGTCGTCGGCAGTTTTTGCAGAGGAGAGGCGGCGTACCAACAAGAAGAGATGCCAGCGACTGGTGACGGATAGCGGGGAAGTGAAGGCTGACCATGACATCATTTCAGCTTTCCATTCTCACTTTTAGTCCTTTTTCAGCAATTCTTTCGAAATAACATCGGCCACTGAGCAGTGGGTCAAGGCGCTGCAGCCTTTTTCTGAGGATGTGGACAAGAGAATCTCCCGTCCCTTCACCGATGACGAAGTTAGGCAGTTTCTGTCAGCTGGGAACTGTCACTCTTCCAGCCCTGGTATGGATGGCATACCATACTCATTTTATGCGGCCACTTGGAAACTGCTGCGGCCTTTCCTGGTTCGGGTCTTTAATTCGATCTTGACTGACCCCTCCTCTATCACAGAAGATTTTTCCGTCGGGAAGATAGTTCTTCTTCCCAAGGGCCCGGTTCCTGAACTCGTAAACCAGTGGAGACCGATAACCCTGCTCAATACAGATGATAAGCTCTTCACTGGAGTGTTGCAACTTCGTCTTAAGCTTTATGCAAACGAGTTCTGCGATCCGGGGCAATCCTGCGCTATTCATCGCGCAGGATGACGGATAATCTATTAACCATCAAGTGTGTGATGGAGGAGGCACGTGCTCGACAGCAAACTCTTGCCTTCCTGAGTCTGGACCAGGAAAAGGCCTTTGACAAAGTGAATCATAAATTCCTGTTCCAGGTGTTTCGTCAGCTTCGTCTTCGGTCTTTCGAGGCCATCATCGCAGCACAGTCGGCGACATCTTGTGTCGCGATCAATGGGGCATCTTGTGTGGCGACATCTTGTGTGGCGACATCTTGTGTGGCATCTCTGCAGCCTTTCCGCTGACCAAAGGGGTTAGGCAGGGGTGTCCTCTGTCACCCCTCTTGTACGTCTTTTACTTGGAGCCATTATTGCAACATCTTAATCGCCACATAGACATCCGGGCATATGAACTTCCGGCTGCGGCAATTAACATCAGGACGCTTGCTTATGCCGATTTTATTGTTTTATTTTCATCGGACACATATTCACTGGGTGTCTATAAAGAGGCCTTCGACTGTTTCAGCATCTTAACAGGGAGGACCATCAACCTGGCCAAGTCGAAGGTCATTGCTATCGGAAAGTGGACTTCAAATCAGCTCAACACCTTCCCAATTACCTGGTGTGACCACATAACAGTGTTGGGATATGTTTTCTTGTTTTTGTCATCAATGGACTCGGATCACTGGCAACAGGTAATAGGGAAATGTGAATCCCGCCTCAACAAAAACTTTCGTTTTTTCACCTCTATGTTTGTTAGGGTGAGGTTCATTAAAAATTACATCCTTCCTATTTTGACGTCTAAATGCCTATTCTCTCTGCCAATGCGGAAAGGTCTTTAGAGAGTACGAAGGGCAATCGTGGATTGTATGTGGGATGCGTCATCCACTGAGAGCTGATCTTCTCTTTATCCCCTTCGAAAGGGGGGGGGGATTAGATCTTCCGGATCTCCGACAGTACCTCACCGCAGCCAGACTGGCCGCTCTGATCCTGGTTTTCCTGGTTCCATTCCAACTGTTGGCAACCTTTTGCTTTTTTGCACCTTCGTTTTTTCTTCAGAGTGAATAGGCTACCTGTGCCTTCATCGTTGCCAGTGATCATTGAATTTCGTCTTCCAGAATTCTACAAGAACTTTATTATGGACTTAAGAACTTTTTTGCCCGAAATGCGACAATTGGATCCTCAAAACTAGGGTCATTTACGTCTATCATGGTTTATTCTACGATCAGACCAGGGGGCGGTGGCGGATGTCTTCCGTCTCCTCCCAGATTTTCCATGGGCAGCGATATTGCAGAACATCAAAGGCCTCTGGCCTTCGAGAGGTCAGTCTTCAATTATCAATGGCGACTGCTGCACCATGGTTTCTACTCTCTCGAACGCCTCCATTTGTGGAGAGTGGTTAGATCTGCAGAATGCCAGTTTTGTGGATCCACTGAAACAATATCTCATGTGATTTATGAATGCCCGATTGCCCAATCCATCTGGAACCTTCTAATGCGCCATTTTGGTATGACAAGAATGTCATACCAGTTCGTGCGGTTCTTAGTGGATGATTCCACTAAGGATCCGCTGAAAAAGGGACCTGGCCATTACCATCGCCTCTCTCGTCAAAGAGATTTGGCTGGCTAGGTGGGAAAGAGCAACAGGTGGTTCTCCATCTGTAGCAGGAGTTTGGAAGAAAAGTGCAATCCACCTGCGCCCCTGCTTGCTCCTGGAATAGTTTCGGTTGGGTCCTCTTGTCTTCAGAAGGCGCTACTCGTCTTTGTGTTGTCCTTAGAAGACCACAAGGGGACTACGTTCATCATTTCACTTTTCCTTTGGTCTTCTAAAGTTATGCTAAAGGGCAAACGGGCTTCCTTTGAGGCGTTTATATAAGCAATACAGCCCTAATGGACTGCCAGACTGCATATCGCATGTGCGCCTAATGCCCTGTATGTAAGATTCAAATGTTAAGGGACATCCGCTAGAGCACATAACATCTATGCTCTAGCCCCAACAGCCCCAGCCAGACTCGTCAATTGCGATGTACGGCGCCGATGAACGAGGCTCACGGATCTAAGAAGTGAGGACTGCCCAGGGCAAGTGACCATTTGATTATTGATAGAAATGACTCTAAATCTTGCCATTTTCATAGAAGTGCCCATGCGGAGCTTGGGCAGTCCGATCGGAGAAGATTTCCACAGCCGACGATCTGCTGCTTTCGACGGCGCTCATTTCCAGTAAACCACATAGAATCTAGACGTCCACCCGGCCAAGGAAGGAGACGACCCCAGAGGGCTCATCCTACGTCCCCCCGCCTCTATCGCCCTTGGAGCTCGACCGATCAAAGGGCGTGTCACGTGCTCGAACGCCAGCCAGCGCGATCGACAGGAGCAAGAGGCGTCTTCAGGCAAAGACGAGATACGCCTTCACAGCCAAGTCCACTTAAGCAAACAGTTAATGAACCTAAATCAAATAACGTGCTTGAACTGATTTCTAGGGGAAACCCTGCCCGCCATGACAGCCTAAGAGACATTGCGGAAACGAGTGGTGACGTACATTGGGTGGGGCGAGCATCTGATCAGGACGAAATTAGTTTGAAACCCCAGATACCATTGGTGTTAGCCGCTACTTCATTGGAAGGAACAGACGCACGGACCAGGTCAAACGCCGACGCTCCTCCGATCTCAAAAGACTGCACAGAAGCAGACGAGCAACCGACAGGATTGCCACGATCGGAAAATACACGGAATCAACGACAGGACTGCATCTCATGCACATCCCATAACGATTTTACGTGGAGGATTGAAACCATCGAGTTGGTGTTACCATTGGATAGAGTAGCCAGCATTCTCGCGGGGCGCCCTTGGACTGCAAGCCGCTTTGCATGGTACCTTGTTAAGATAAGATAGATCGTAAAGTAAGGCATTTGCTTTTGAGAGTCTCGTATTTTTCCCTCTTATGCATTGATGTCTCATCCTAATGATCCCATTCTATTTCATACAGCGTTCCCTCCTCGGTTGACAAACCTAATAAGGTCGCCGCTATCTGACGTTGCGGTACCTTCTCCCGGCCTACCAAATTCCACTGACGCTCATACTGCACGAGCTGATTCGCCTACAATTGTGACGACAGCAACTACCGAGCCCCAGGTCGACTTGAAGTCAGGATTCGATATCGCCATATACTCCACGTGCTACCCGTCTAACTCGGCGTATAGCAACGAGCTGGATTGATGAAATTTATCTTCATACCTATTTGCTAGCAATCTTTATTAATCATTTGTAAAGTTGATTTCAAATAATTAAATTAATTGTTTCATTACCTCTCTGCTTTCTACTCTACTTGTGTTATTAAAATACACGACAAAGATAGATTTGCGTGAATATAAGTAGTGTCTGTTGGTTAATAAGCTTGATAACCATGATAACGGGAGCCATGAATGTTATAAAATGTTCTCAGTTTATAAATTAAAAGCGTAATGTCATATCGCCGGATTCCACAACAGAAATCACGCGATATGCCAGATAGAAAAAAAAGACAAAAGAAGAAGCAAACAAAAAACCGATCTAGGGAAGCTCTAGCCTCCTCCGAATAATAGAAGATGCCAGAGGAGAGCCGAGCAAAGAGAAAGAAGCATATCTGTTTTAGTTGCAGAGTTTTTCTGACCAATATTTGTTCTTTCTCTTTCCTTTCCAGGCATATAAATTTTTGCCAGGGATCTCAAAGGAGACACACGTGACTCCTTTGCCTTATCAATAGATGCTACCTTATTGATGTTCTGTCACTGCATCGTCATTTAATGCTCTTTATTAATAATTCTTGGATATGAACCTTTAATCATTGCATTATCAGCATCTCAGTTTCCAAAATATGCACATTCCCATATAGTCAAAATGTATTTTTATGAAATGTTTGGATCTGATGTGCTACCAAATAAGCTATGTGATAACCCCAGCGTGGCTCGGGCACTTTTATGGATAAATTTTTGCAATATTTTTAAAGTAACACACATCAAAACGCTTAGAATTAATACAGTAAAAATTCTTAATGAAAATTCGAAAAAATATTTTTAAAGGCTCACAATGGATGGACCTCTCAAAGGATGTCCATCTAGTCTAAATAATTTCTTAGTCAAGTAATCTTACTTTAGATGTGCACTTGATGTTATTGCAATTTCCACTCTTCTCTTGATACCTTGAAGCAAATCATTCATCGCTTTGTGTAGTCTAGCTGTCGCCGATTCTTTTTTTTCTTGCCTCGCATTTGCTCAATACAGCACGGAGCTAAAGGAGTGTTTCCTCTGTCGTCTTTCCACTCTTTCTCATTAGTCTGCTAACTCTCCAATAGCTCTAATTAGTGATCATTTTTAAAGATTTTCAAGAAATTGTTAAGTACTAAGAACTCTCTTTTCTAAGAAAAGCCTGAATAACAGGAATTCTATGCATTGTTAGAAGTTGAAACTTATCTATATTGCACAAACTTTGCCCTGCATTGTTGGTCATGAGATATATATTGTGGATCCTTGCATAGTGTTGGTGCATTGCGTGATGAGACCATTGTTGATACTTACTGTTGCGCAAACTTTTCCTTGCATTGTTGGTCATGAGATATATATTGTTGTTCCGTACAGAGTGTTTGTGTATTGCGTGTTGATACCATTGTTGATAAGTATTGTTGCACATACTTTGCCTTGCATTGTTGATCATGAGATATTTCTCATTAATTTGCCTTGCAATAACCATGAATATAGATTTTTTTATCGATATTTATTATTTTTTTGAAATCTAAGGTAGACAGTGATTTCCCTCGTGCTTTAAAGGTTAAGTATGCAAAATTCCATCAAGATCAGAATAAAACTGTAGGTTTGTATAAGAAATAAACAAACCCACAAGCCCACAAATAAACAAACATCCTTCTATATATATACAGAAGAAAGATTGCAAAATTTAATCCAAAAAAAAGTCCGAGCCACGCCGGGGTTATCACCTAGCTTATTTGACAGCACATCAGATTCAAAAATTTCATAAAAATACATTTTGACTATATTCTCTGGGAATGTGTAAATTTTTGTAATTGAGATGCTGTTAATGCGATGATTGAACGTTCTCTTCCAAGAATTATTAATATTGCGCATAAAATGATTATGCAATGACAGAACATTAATAAGGCAGCATCTATTTGTGACGGACATGTGCGATATTCTATTTATGTTTTAATTAATATCACACATGGCCCGCCACCACAGATATGCCATTTAAGAAAGACATATCTGTGTTAAGTTTTATTAAAGTCTTTTGTCTTTAATATTTGATTATTCAAAATAAAAAAATGGATCTTTACATAGAAACGAAGAGGGTGGGTGTTTATAGAAAAAGAAAAGGGAGAAAACTTTGGGAATTAGAAGCGGGAATAGAAACAATGGAAGAGAATGAGTAAAAACATAAGCAGGGTTTGTTTATTTCATATATAAAAAAACAAAACTTGAAATACGAACTGACTTGGCAAACATAAATTATTAAAATAAATGGTTAGGGTGAAAGCTCTCTCAATATAATTAATAGAGAAATAGAAATTGCCTAAATTAGAAAAAGTAGGCTTAGATTCACCTTTGTGTAAGAATTACTGAAAGGAGAGTAAAGGACAATAGACAAGGAAGAAGGAGTGTGGTTGCCTAGGCAACGAACAATAGAAATAGAATTCGAAGAACCCAAAAACTTGATCACCAATTAAAAGGAAGATACGATAAGGAAGTATAACACATTTTTTTGTTAAGAAAGAGAGTAGAGAGAGAACCAGCGATAAAATAAGACGTATAAAAAGTTGCTCCTCGTTTTAATATAAAAGAGATAAAGAAGCAATGGCAATATAAAGACGTTAATGAAAGTATGAAACAAAGGAACAACAGTAAAGAAAGGGAACGGATGGAACGAGAGCGGACAGTTGAAGCGAGAAAGGAGGACGACGAGCGAACTCGACCCATGGAGACGGCAGTGCAGAACCCAGAGGAAGGAGGCCGCATCTTCATGTCGTATCTTAGTGTAGGAGAGGAAAGCGGGTGTAATCGTACGACTTGGTAAGAGGTGGCCGGGTTATACAGGCTACACAGAACTGGGGAAGGCCGAGGTGCTTCAAGTGCTGGGGTACCCACTGTACTATCCAAGAAGGCGTAGCAACTTTGCAGCCGGGCTGGAGGTGCTTGACGCATGAGGGTAGCTGGCCAAGCGTATAGAATACACAGTGCAGCCTCACATACACTCAGCGACGGCCACAACGCGATAGCGCAGTGGACACGATAGCCGACCACGATTTGTGAGAAGTAAATTGGACACTGACGACGGAACTACGGAAACTCCGAGAGTGCAGCAGAAGTGTTACAGAGAGCTCAGATAAGTGAAATAGTGTTAAGCAGGCCTGCGCGCAGTAAATGTTATGGTGTTATATTAATTTAGCGAAAGTGAAATGTGAGCGCAATAGAGAACAATAAACTGATAAGTAAACTAACTGTGCGAGAAAGAATATTCAAATATATCGACATAAGTATTGAGAGAGTTAGTTACGATTAGTAGTAAAGTATTGAATTTGTGTTATTGAGAATTAGATTAATGAATATGTAAGGTTACAGAGAGTAAATTTATTTACTTTTCAAACCCGCTTATCCGTTAGGGTCGCGGGGGCAGCAGCCCTATGGAGGATCTCCAGCGATCGCGATCTTCCGCCATCAGGCGCATGTCCTCCCTGGTAATATCCAAGCGACTCGAACCCAGATTCTCCATGTAGTCTAGCCACCTGGTTCTAGGCCGACCCCTTGGTCTCTTAACCACGAGCTTGGAAAATAACAACTGCCCAGGAAGACTAGTTTGCGGCTTCCGTATCACGTGGCCATACCAGCGCAACTGAGACCTCTCAATGCGGAGAAGTAGCGGCTCAACACCTAAAGATTCCCTTATTGTGCTGCTGTACACTCTATCTGGTAGGGTAACACCTGCCACACCTCTCAGAAATCTCATTTCGGGGTCATTACCCAAGCCTCATGACCATAGGTGAAAATGGGGATAAAGATAGATTTGAAGACGGAGAGCTTGGCTTTGTTACCCAGCTCGCGTTTCGTTACCACGGATCGCCACAGTTCACGTCTGACACAGCTTGCTGCACCGATCCGAGCATCCAATTCTTTCTCCTGCCGTCCATCACTCGTGAATGCAATCCCGAGATACTTGAATTTCTCCACCTGTCTCAATGAGGCTCCCCTAGCATGGAGAGCGCACTGAGCAGGCTGTCTTTAAAGGACCAGAACCTCGGTTTTAGCCACACTAATTTTCATCCCAGCTTCTTCACATTTGGCTGCAAACCGGTCTAGTGCATGCTGAAGGTTCGTGCGAGAAGACCCAAGGAGAACAAGGTCGTCAGCAAAGAGCAACCTCTCCACCAGGCAGTCGCCCACACAAAAACGCTCATCGCCTCGACTGCCCCTGTCTATCCAGTCTATAAAAACATAAAGATAATGAACAAGAGGGGTGACAGTACGCACCCTTGGCGGAGTCCAACACCCACGGTGAGCGGTCTTGACTTAATGCCATTTATCCGGACACACATCTCAGACCTTTCGTACAGAGACATGATAACAACCACTAATTGCCCATCCACTCCATACTCTTGCAACACTTGCCAGAGCTTCTCCCGAGGAACTCTGTCATATGCTTTTTCGAGGTCCAGAAAGCAAGCGTAGACCTCTTTTGCATACTCCCAGGATTTTTCAAAGATTTGCCTTAGAGCAAACATGTGATCCGTCGTGCTTCGGCCAGGTCGGAAACCACACTGCTCCCCCGACAGTTTGGAGTCGACTATTTCCCGACTTCTCTTCTCCAGACACTTAGCGTACACTTTCCCAGGAATGCTGAGCAAAGAGATGCCTCGATAGTTGTTGCAATCTCTCTGGTCTCTCTTTTTGAAGACAGGGATCACAATTCCTGTCTGTTATTGCTTAGGGGCCTGTCCAGATATCCAAGCAACCTGACACACTCGAGTCAGCCACAGGATACCATCCTTATTTAAGGCCTTTAACATCTCGGACCGGATTTCATCATCACCTGCAGCTTTGCCAGTCTTCACGGACTTAATTGCCCATCTGACTTCTGTTTCAGTGATACTACCGTGACTATTCTCTGCTCCAAGGTGCATCTCGTATGCCTCAGTTGTTGTTGTCAGCGGATTAAGAAGAGATGCAAAGTATTCCTTCCACCTATGCAATACGCTCTCCTCCCTTTTCAGAAGTCTCCCATCTGAACTGTTAATACTTTGTGATGAAAGAGACTTCTTTCCACGGAGGCAACGCACGGTCTGCCAGAACACCTTGTTTGCCGAACCATAGTCTGCCTCCAATTTCTCCCCGAACTTCTCCCAGGCCTTGGCTTTAGCTGTTGATACTGTCTTTGCTGCTGCTTTTCGCGCCTCAGTGTGCCGCACTCGACTCGAAGTTGACTTATTTGCAAGCCATAGCAAATAGGCTTCCTTCTTTGCCTTGACAGCTTCTTGGACTTCACCGTTCCACCACGCAGTCCTTTTCTCCCCGCCCTGCGCCACACTCAGCCGCTTACGACCACAGCACAATGCAGCCGAAGTAATCACAGCAATTTTAAACAACTGCCACTCCTCTTCAACAGTACCACGATCACTGGGTAGTTCTTTGAAACTTGAAGATATGTTATCTGCAAAGGTCTTCCTCACAGCTCTATACTCCAATGCCTCCCATTTGATGCGCCAAGTTTGTCTGAACCTAGTATTTCGCTTGGTTGGCATGGATTCAGAGAACCGCAAAGTGCAGACAACAAGGTGGTGATCAGTTGATAGTTCTGCCCCTCTTCTCACACGAGTATCCAACACTGATCGGAATAAGTCGGCTGAAACAATTACAAAATCAATCAGTGACTTCTTGTCCATTGCATCTCTGTACCAGGTATACTTATGGGCATTCCTGTGCTGGAAGAAGGTGTATGTGATGGAAAGTCCATTGTTGCAACAGAGATCCAACAAGCATCTCCCATTCGCATTTAAATCGGGGTCACCATTTATCCCAGTCACGCCTTTCCACGTTAGGTCATCAGCCCCTACGTGTGCACTGAAGTCGCCCATCAGGATGACAGAATCTGCACTCCCTCTCCTGCTAAAAGCAGCATCAACTTTATCTAGAAAAAGTGGGTACTCTGTGACTGCATTCGGAGCATATGCAGCGAATAGAGAGAGAGACCGTTTCCCTATCTGAAGCCTCAGGAGACACAGTCTTCCACCTAAGGGGGTCCAATCTGCAACATAATCTGCCAGCCGGGGACTTGTGAGTATCCCCACTCCCGCCTGGGCAGTCATGTTAGGGTCGACACCAGAGTAGAAAAGCTTCCACCCTCCTTCTAAGTCCACATTTCCAGAACCCGGACGTTTCGTAGAGGTATACCTATGATATCTAGCCGATACCGTTTGCCTTTCTCCACTAACTCTGATTCATTTCCTTTCATGGAGTATACCTTCCAAGTGCCAATTGACAGCATCCGATCCCGTTGTCGCTTTACTCGTTTCTCCTCCTGGGTAAAGGCATGCGCTGCCCCCGACTGTTTCCCCAAGCGCATAGCGAGTGCGCTGGTAGTGCTTCTCGGAGGCATTGCTCCGAGATAACAGCCGGGAGACTGTCGACTATTTTTCGAACGAGAGCCACAGAGAGTAAATTAAATCATTTTTTTTGTTTGTTAATATACTGATCAGTTATCATAATCCTTGTTAATTATTGCCTAAATAAAGTTTTACAGACAGATCCTACAAATTTGGAATCTTGGTATTGTGTTAATAACCATTTTTAAGTTAGAGATAAATACTTTATTTTAGGTAATTAAGTTATGGTATGTATGCCAAGTCAGTTATAACTCTGAGATTCAGGCAATGCTAAATTAGCATTAATAGAGGTGGGTTTACTTTAATCTGCTATAACAAACTATGATTAGAGAATTTGGTTTGAGGGAAAGTTATTAAATATCTGTAAGCGGGCACAACACAAGATTTTTCTTCCACTATACGATCCAAGACTAATTAATTAGATAGTGAGACACATTGGTTTATAAATAGTTTATCATATAGAAAGGAATTGGTTTATTAAATTCTTTTTTGTTAAATTTTAAAAATATTATATATAAGTGTGGAGCCAGTGTGAGGGGTTAGCAAGGTAAGTGTCTGTGAGAAACGAACCCCGACATCAGCACCATCACAATGCCCTTGAGCTCCCTGTCAAACATCCAGACGACTGCAAATATTTATATGTTTGGAAAGGAAAAAGAAAGAACGAGTTAGAGAAACTCTGCAAAGAAAATAGAAAAAGCTATACGGGCATTTGAAACATCTGAACAATGGGAGTTTTCAATAGAGCAAGAGCTTCTATGTCAAGGGCAAGAAAAACTTGACTCTAAAGTATCAAGTGATGTTCCGCAGTGGTGAGATAAGTCAAGAAGAGTTTCGATAAAGTCCTTGTATATAACCTAGAAATCCTGTTTTTCGTATTTTTCGTACAATGGATAGTCCCTTTTCTCTCTGTTGTATTGATTGAATTATTATTTAACCAATATTGTATTGATATGTTCTGGGGTGCGATTGCGTATCATGGGCGATCTCAGTTGATATGAATTGTGGGTAATCTTAACAGCAATTGGTACATCAATGAAGTGCTGGAGCCCGAAATCGTTCCTTTCATTCACGGCATTCCAGGAGCGAACTTTCAACAGGATAATGCCCGCCCACGTATTGCAAGGAATGTTCAAGACTTTTTTTTATCAGAAGACATACAGGTTCTTGTTTGGCCTTCATTTTCGCCGGATATGTCGCCAATTGAACATTGTGGGATTAGATTGGCCGGCTTCTCGCTCGTGATCCTCGTCCTTCAACTTTGGGCATGCATACAAACAATATGAAATGTTTTCCCCCAAGCAAACATTCCAAACCAGTCTGACTTCAAGCCACGTCGTATAGCATCACTTACTGCAGCGCATGGTGGCTACAACAAATACTGATTTGGGGCACTTAATAGTGTTTTCTGGTTTGAAACTTTAATCATTTATTTGTACTAGTAGAAGTCGCTTGTGTATTAAATTTCATTTAATTCTGATGATTCCTTCATGGTGTTGCAATTTTTACAAACATGGGTTTGTAAGAAAGTGGAAAGGATAAAGCATGTTTAGTTACATTAACAATGTCAAAACTTATTCCAAGCAGGTCGGGAGCTGTACACGACTTAATATGAGAAATGACTTGCACTATCTCCGAAGGAGTAGTGGAGCTAGCAAAAAATGCAGTGGGATTTTTAGGTATGTCATTAAGGTAACTTTGAAGATATTATTAGGAAAGTCAATCAAAAACTTATCTTAAAAATAAAAGTTGAAAATAAAACCATAAAAGACAATAAGCATTATTTTGGTCTACAAATCCATCAGAAATTAAATAAAGGTTTTAAGAAGATAGCAAGAGCATTTTGGCTTAAAGGAGCTTACAAAAGTCAAAATTCCCTCAAAATGTTCTAGGATGCCACTAAAGATGTAATTCCAATAGAACAAAGATCTGGAGTATATAAAATTCCATGTTCAATTTGTGGACACTTATTATGGGGTCCACACTTCGAAACTTTGAAGAGGGAATGAAAGAGCACATTTCTTGTATAAAAAGTTGTAAATTAGGTATTTCTAGCTTCGCAGACCATGTCTTAAAACAGGGCAATAATTTTGATATTAAATTAGTTGAATATCTCCATACTACTAATTTACCAAAAACTGTTGCATTTTTTTAAATCCATAGAAATTTGCAATAAAAACTTCAGTGGAAATTTACTTAATAGTGACTTGGGCCCTATGCCTGTCAATGATTGGTTTCAATTTGCTAAACTTGCCCTTTCTTAAATAGTATTATTAGTCATTGCCTTTTATTTCTGTAAAATAACTTCGTTGTTTATTATTCCTTTCTATTACGATCTCTAATCTTTCGGTTATATTAACCGGTTTGGTAATATAATTTATTTTATTTGTATTTCCTGTTTTCTGTTTTTGTATTTGGTTGATTAGCTCTTTATTACTTGCAAAATAATCCGATTTTTCATTCACGGGTATATGGTCACTCTTTCTATTCCTTATTTACATCTTTAAAATGAACATCCGTACCTCCAGAATAAAAATCTCATGTGTGGAATTGTGGTTTTTCTTTTTTTTTTTTTGGTTACTACCTTTTGTCCTCAGTTTTTGGCATTATACCATTAGTACTATCAATAGAACATTACAATGTGGTTATGGTATTAAACACAATTCTCCTTTTAACACTTTACGTTATTTCCATGTAACTTGTGGAATGCCTTCAGACATTGCACATATGTTTGAAGGAGTAATGTGTGACGTAATATCAAAAATTTGCACAATTTATTGTACACAGGGCATTTTCTGCTTGGAAATGATCAATGAAAATATCAAAATTAGAATATGGATGTTTGGATAAGCCAAACAAGCCATCCATTTTAAATTCTTCTGGCAATGAAGTCGTTATTACAGCTTTTTGCAATTGGTAAAATGTAGTTTGCAATTGCTAAAATATAGTTTGCAATTGCTAAAATATAGTTTGCAAATAAAAAAATGTAGTTTTCAAATGAAAAAATAAATCTTTTCATTAACTTGGAATGAACAGATTATTTTTTCATTTAAAAACTGTATTTTTTTCCAATTGAAAAGATTATTTTTTCAATTGCAAACTACATTTTACCAATTGCAAATTACATTTTGCCAATTGCAAAAAGCTGTAAACAGATGGCATCGAAAATGTTGTGTTCACTTAGATTTTTTCCACTAATATTCGGTGATAGTATTTAGGAAGTGCTTCTCCAGCCTTGTGAGATTGTTGACCATATTTGTGCACAACCAATAATTACAGGCGAAGTATAGACGTCTATAAAGAACTAATAGACGATTTCTTACCCAGTTATTTAAAATTGTTTCCGTCAGGACATCTAAAACCAAAGGCACTGTAAGGGATAAATTTTATTAATAGGTAATAAAATTAATATGTAACCCGAACAGAAGTCTGAGCCGATAGTAGTCAAATTATAAATAAGCAGAGATTTTAATTCAACCTCAGTAAAGTCATACAATTCGATTTGAATTGATGAGATACAAATAAATAAATTGTTAGATAGATAAATGCAGTTAATATAAATAACAAAGATAACTAAACAAAAAATTATTCTTCTCAATTGGTTGCGACATCTTCAACCCAATGGGCCCTTTTAAATCTCCATACAGTAGTTGACTGAAAACCTAGTCGCGATGCCAAAAACAGGGAATTTGAAGAAATCAACGCAGTGGAAAATTCTAGCATCTACGACGTAATCCTCTCCCGGTACAGCAACTGGAAAAGCTCCGCTTCCACTCTTCATAAAGTAGTCAAACACGAAGAACGTTCGTCTGGATACAGAAAAGCAATCAATTAAAATTGAGTCAATAAATAAATTGAAGCCAGAGTATAAATCACAAAAGTTAATTCTTAAATTCCTTCAAACTAAGGGATAAGAAAATTGTTAGAGATTGTTGAACTGTATTAACACAGACAGTTTACGTTCCTCGTACTTATTGTTTCACGTGCATACTGTTGAGAAATCTTAATTGTTACAATACATTTTCTTTCTTGGTAATGAATTGCATCATGTTAAATACTGTCAAAATTCGAAGGAAACATGGGAAAAGCTTGAAAGCGTTTATTGCTCCAGTGGACCTGCAAGAAAAGCTGGATTACTTAAACAGGTACTGTTCACTAGAATTAATGAGAGTGAAAATATAAAAGATTGCACCAATAACTTTTTTGAGCATGTGGACAAGTTAAAAGAAATGAACATTAAATTCGATGATGATGTACTGTCCATATTATTGCTTTATTCTCTACCTGAGAGTTTCAATAACTTCAGATGTGCAATTGAATCTAGAGATGACATACCTAAACCGGATGCCTTAAGGATAAAAGTTCTTGAAGAAATTGAAGCCAGAAAAGGTAAAGGAAATCCTAGTTCTGAAGCTCTTTATACCGCTAATAAAAGCAACAAGGGAAACTACTATGAAAGCGATAAAAATAATAATAGTATCAATAATAATAAGAAAACACATAAGAAATGGAAGTGTTTTTATTGTCTGAAGCTTGGACATCGAGACTTTGAATGCAGAAAGAAGAAAGCTGATGAAAAAAAGACACAAGCTTCTTCTGTTTCATTTGATGAGGCTCTCACTATGAAAACCAATTCTGTGAATGAAAATACAAGTGCTGATTGTGTTCATACATGTACTCGACGCACTTTCCGGAATTCAAAGGAGGTTCTATGGATTCTAGACAGTGGTGCTTCATCACACTTATGCAGCAACAAATCATATTTTTTATTATTGCATCCTATTGATAATCATCCAGTCCATCTTGCAAACAAGAAATCCATAAAAGCAAAAGGAATAGGAACTGTTTTACTTAATATTCCAAATGATGATTCGTTTCAACAAGTAAGATTGGAACAAGTTCTATATGTTCCTCAGCTTCATACAAACCTCATGTCCGTGTCCAAGATGACGAAAAAGGGAAAAACTGTAAATTTCTACAGGGATGAAGCCACAATCATAAACCAACATGGGTCAATCATCTTCAGAGTCAAAAAAACAGGAGAACTTTACTTAGTCAATACGACAATTAGAAAAGACTCTACAAGTGTAGCTGCAACTGGCGATTCCACAAGATTATGGCATCGTCGTTTTGGACATCTGAATGTGTCTGATCTCCACAGATTATCGAGCAAAAACATGGTGATTGGTTTTCCTCCAAAGCTCTCTGGAGAATTAAATGATTGTGAAATATGTATTCAGGGAAAGCAAAAGGCAAACCCTTTTCATCCTTCTACCTCAAGGAGCAATGAAATAAATCTGCTCGTCCACTCAGACGTTTGTGGACCTATGCGTACTAAATCCATTGGTGGTTCCAAATATTTCATTACATTTATTGATGATAAATCACGCTGGACTGAAGTATACTTTTTGAAAACAAAAGATGAAGTGAAGGAGATCACAATTAAACATATCAATTGTATTGAAAATCAAACTAATAAGAAAGTTAAAATATTACGTACTGATAATGGTCTCGGATATTGTGGTGCATTATTGGATGATTTTCTTGTAAATCGAGGAATTCTAAGACAAAGAACTGTGGCATACACACCTCAACAAAATGGAGTTGCTGAAAGGATGAACCTCACACTACTGGATATGGCTCGATGTATATTAATCGACGCTAACTTACCGCCTGAATTTTGGGCAGAGGCTATCGCAACTGCTGCATATACGCGCAATCGTTGTCCTTCAAGTGCCATAGATTCAACTCCTCATGAAATATTTTATGGAAGAAAAGCTAATGTTTCTTATTTGAGAATTTTTGGAACAAAGGGATACGTACTCAACAAACTACCGAATAAAGGAAAATTCGAACCTCGTTCAACTTGTTGCATACTTGTTGGCTATTCCACCGAGTCAAAAGCTTACCGTATGTGGAATCCTGAATTGCGCAAAATCGTGAAAAGTCGTGATGTTCGATTCCTGAATGAATTAAACGAAAATGATATCCTTTTTCCTTCTGAAGTTAAAGCACCATTACCTAAAGCAATTACTGACGTCAATAGATCAATCCAATATGAAATCACTGATACTGACAATCAGAAAGAAGCAGAACCGAACCAAATCGAAGAAAATAAACATGTTCAAGGAGAACAGGATGTAAAACATAGTCCAGGACGACCTCGAGTAATTAAAACTGGAATGAAGGGACGACCCAGAAAAGAATATCAACCCGCTAAAATATCCAAAGATATTGAAAATGAAATTCACTATGCCCTTACTGCCGAAGTTTCCGTACATGAAGATCTTTCTAGCAAAAACGCCAATCAATGGAGGTCAGCTATCAGGGATGAATTTCGATCACTAATTGAAAATGATACATGGAAAATTGAACCCAAACCTGAAGAAAAAACTCCTATTGGTTGCCGATTGGTACTAAGGGACAAATACAACACTGATGGTACATTAGAGAGAAGAAAGACACGTTTGGTTGCCAAGGGTTACTCACAGCGTTTTGGTCTTGATTATGAAGAAACTTACGCTCCTGTAATAAGACTAAGTTCCTTACGTTTATTAATCGCATTGGCTGTAAACCTAGGTTTAACACTGTATCAAGCAGATGTCGTTACTGCATATCTACATGGGGAACTCGATCAAACAATCTATATGCAAATTCCCGAAATGCTTCACGAAATCTTAAAAGACATTGTTGACAACGAGAGTGATCCCAAAATTGTGCATCAGGCTGAAAATATGCTAGTAAAATTAGAAACCATCAATTCACCTGTCTGCAATTTGCAAAAGGCTATTTATGGTCTAAAGCAAGCCGGACGGCAGTGCTATCAAAAACTGGATCAAAAATTCCGAGACATGAAAATGATTCCATTGAAAACTGATCCATGCATCTTTCACAAAAGATATGATGATGAGCATATCATCTTTATAGCCATCTACGTGGATGACTTGATCTTTGCTGTCAGGGATCATTCTGAATTTGATCTACTTAAAAAGAATTTATCACAAGAATTCCATATTAAGGATCTAGGCAAGCTTAACTACTGCTTAGGCTTGGAATTCAATCAAGATCCCATCAGTAATAATATTGCTATCTCGCAAAGGAAGTACACTAATGATATACTCCATAAATTTAACATGTCTTCTTGCAAATCCATCGGAACGCCTATGGAACATAACGTCAAATTAAGTCTGAAAGAATGTCCTATTGGCGATGATGAAGTGGAAGAAATGAAAACTCTTCCATACAGAACATTAGTGGGGTCTCTGATGTATTTGGCTGTTGGAACGAGACCCGATATATCTTTCGCTGTAAGTTATCTAAGCCAGTTCAATTCAAATCCAGGAAAACAACATTGGATTGCTGCCAAAAGAGTGCTGCGCTACTTACAAGGCACTAAATCTTATGGATTGTTTTTCCAAAAGACTAGCAATCAACTCATTGGATATGCTGACGCCAGTTGGGCTTCTGACGTGGATGATCGCATGTCTTATACTGGTTATTGTTTTGGTTTAAGTGGGGCTGCAATAACTTGGGAATCTTGAAAACAACTTGGGAATGTACAGCCTTATCAAGTACAGAGGCAGAATATGTTGCTCTATGTGAAGCTTCTAAAGAAATGGTATATCATAGAAAGCTCCTACAAGAATTGAATATTTTAGAAGGCAATGAAGCTACTGTTATTTATTGTGATAATCAAGGTGCACAAGAACTTGTTCGTAA
Source organism: Rhysida immarginata (assembly GCA_023313115.1). Taxonomy (NCBI): domain Eukaryota; kingdom Metazoa; phylum Arthropoda; class Chilopoda; order Scolopendromorpha; family Scolopendridae; genus Rhysida; species Rhysida immarginata. Next base: position 131,468 of record JAHWFO010081668.1, on the reverse strand, counting down.
TCCCATCATTCATCGAAGAAGCAAACACATTGATTTGCGATATCATTTTGTGAGAAATATTTATAAGAGTGGTAAACTTATTGTTTCGTATCTTCCTACACAAGAAATGATTGCAGATGTCTTTACAAAAGGACTTTTAAAATCTCAACATATGTTTCTTATTGAAAAGTTAGGTTTAAAAAAATTTTAAGTTTTTTTTTATTTCAAATATTAATATTCATAAATTGATAACAGTCATGTGTTATGAGAGGGTGTAAGAGATTGTTGAACTGTATTAACACAGACAGTTTACGTTCCTCGTACTTATTGTTTCACGTGCATACTGTTGAGAAATCTTAATTGTTACAATACATTTTCTTTCTTGGTAATGTTCTAAATAAAACATCTCTTTATCTAAAATGGCTATCATCAAATGTGTAGACTTATATATTCCTTCAAAACCCACGTTCTCTGCTTAAAACCCTAACAAAAATAATGTCAGCCTCAATTTGCAATTCAACGGCATGAAGTAGATAATTCACCAAAGAATAAAAAAAATGCACTTAACGCACAAATATTCAGTATAGTCACAGGTAAGTATAATTAATTTTAGTGCAGAAATACCAGAAATCCATTTGACATAATGAATCTCCATTAGCGCAAAAGCTAAAGAATAAAATTATTGAGTCCTAGAGCACAAGAGCTCAAAAATTCTTAATAGCCAAAATTTCATAAATATAAATTAGCAGAATTAAGTCCACCTTAACAACATTTCCAAAAACTTGTAACTCGGTATTTTTCCGAACGAGAAGATAATTCCAAATACGTCGTTTTTAATGGAGAGAGCAACGACCTTTTCCTCCTCGGACGAAACCACTCATCCCATACGGGAAAATGCCCTTAATTCTACGCAGCTCGTCTTCGCTAGCGGATTTAAACCAAAAGTCTAATTGCATGCTCGTAAGGCTGTAAGGTTGGGAAGGAGTAACATTTACGCTCGGATGAGAACAATTCAGCAGTTTCTCTCGTCGATGCGAAGCGTGAATTTTATCTGCGGATACCTCCCGTGAGCTGCTGCCAATTCGCTCGTCCTGTTCGGTGCTCGACGGACAGTTTTCCTCACGGTTAATGTTCCCAAGGCTTTCCTCTTTCATTCCTCATCCACCTTGGATATCTTCCCGCTTAGTCGCTCTGCTCCTTCCACTCCACTTTTCGCCTTCGGTAACTCCAGTCAAAGTCCCCTTTCTTCTCCCTCTCTCTCTTTCCATTTCACCTTCCCTCGCTCTTGATTGGTGCATTCTCTGTTACGTCGTTCTTCGTAATTTTCGTCGCCTCTCCGTTGTCGCTCCATCTGCTTTTGTTTGAAAACAAAAGAACGGCGTAACAGGCACACTATATGCTTCATTATGCGGAGCAAATTTTAACATATGGTCCATTAAGCTATTGTCGGACACTTCGCTTTGAAGGGAAACATAGTTATTTTAAGATCATTGCCAGAAGAACGAAGAATTATAAAGATATTTATCATACTTTAGCTATGAGGCATCAATACTTACAAAACTATTACTACTTGTCAAATACACTTTTAATGGAAACAGTAAAGCATGTAAAAACAACTGTTTTCCGTTCTCAATTGCTGCCAGAAAATATCCAATATAAAATATCGCTATTGACTGAAGACAAAAATGTATTCAATCAACGGCAGTTTATATAAATAACACAAAATATAGATGTGGATGTGTCCTATTGATTGGTTGGCTGAACGATTCGTACTTATTTGGTAGGCTCAAGAAAATTATCCCCATCAAAAATATTAATTATTTCCTATATGACAAAATGAATACAATAGAGTTTTCTCATCACCATCATGCATATTTTGTGGAGGAAACCAATAACTTAGAATTAATTAGTTCGTGCCATTTAATGAATTATCTCGCTTTGAACGTTTATAATATAAAATCTGTTTTATATGTAGTTCTTAAATATAAAGTACATCATTATCAATAATGAGAATGATGTGCACACAAATCCAAGGAAGGGAGGGGGGGGGGGGTAATTTTAAAAAAGCGTCTAGGATTGTAAATTAATTTGAAAGACAGTTTTAGAATCCCTACCATTTATTAACGTTACCAATTAAAATAGCTGCAATTCCTTATGGTTATAACATCCACGACAGGTCCGTGCCAAAGAAAGTGTGAATTAAAAGGACACTGTTTTCTGTTTCACTGTTTATTCAAAAGGACAATTTTTTTTATAAAAAATATTTAAACTTAGTTTTTAAGGATAACTGTACAAAAGATAATTATACCGATCACTTTTTTCTTTGGTTATACAGTCGTGGTTTAATAAAATCATGAATACAATATTTAACACTTATTTAAACAGAAATGTCTTTTACATATCATGTCACCTATGGCACTAAAAAAAATTATAACAATTCCAAAAAGAGAAGATATGTTGGTCTACACTAACAGTATCTTTGAAATTAACGAGAACGAATCATTAATTAACATACAAATGTATGAAGATGATTGGAAAGATTGGGTGGACTATACAGAATTCGAGCTTCTACCAACACGTGCAAAACTACTGGTCACAGTTCAACAAGCAGTTCATGAGAAACAGGCTGTTTGCTTAACAGAAAATTCCGTTTTAGATGAACATCAAAATTCTACTTATCCGGAAGAAGATAATGAATGTCAAATAAAAGTTGTACTAATAAGGTATGTACAAAAGATAAATGTATGTATGTATGTATGTAGGAACTTTTTCTAAACGTAAAAATAAGGCATATATGTACTAATAAGGTAATATCACGAAGTTTTCCAAAGAATATAAATGTATTCATGCTCATTATTTTATTTTTACGTAGCAATTCAATAAATCAGCATTATTTTTCAAGATGGCCAATGGAATACCATCTTCCTCAGTCTAAATGGAGAGATGCGCTACAAAAAGACCTGGATAATAAGATTCCATTATCAAAATATAAAAAAGGCACCTATTGGATACATTATAAAATGATATAGTTGAACACACAAGGTAAATTTTTCACCTACTCTCATCTGCATTCTCTACTATTAGAGAATTTGCATAATAATGTTATTATGGTTTATATATTCAATGTCTGTAGTTAAGTCACAATATATTGTTACAAAGTCGATAAAATAATCGAACTTTGGGAACATTAATTTGTTAATCGCCATTAAACATTTCAATTTTGAAATATTTACTTTTTCTCAGATATACTACCCATTGCCAATATAAATAAGTGGCATATTGTCTGTTAATGAAATTTCCTTACTTATTTGGTGGACTACAGAATGCAGATTCAGTAGTAAGTAACACATTACACATCCAGGGGTATATAAATATAAGAATGAAAAATGCATGATATTACATGAAATTATAAGTTGATATATATTAAAATAATACATATTTTCAGTCATGCAATCCGTATATATATATTATAAATCAGAGTCCGTTGGAATGTTTGTCCTTTCATAACTCAGAAAATACTCAACAAATCTCCACAAAATGTTCCATGTACGCTGTTAGTGTTACTGTGCTTTCAGCAGGGTACTTTTTATACCAGTCTATATCAAGTTTTTAAGTTACTCTTATTTTTCGAAAAGTTGAATTGTTTTCAAAGGATATCACTAGATGGCGATACTATCTTATCGAAAAGTTGAATGGACGTTTGTTTTTAAAGTATATCACTAGAGGCCAGACGGAGCACTAAAATTTTGTGCACTAAAATTCCGTTGTTTTAGTCAATAATTGGATTGCTGTATTTATGGAAGAAGCGATTTTAGTCCCCTCTATTGCATGAATTTGCCTACATCTCAAACTTAACAATATAATTTAACAATCGTACAATGTAACAGTACTGTCAGCTCGCAGCCGACTATTAGGTATTCAGCAACAAATATTTAACGTCAGCTGACAGTTTTGTTACGTTGTATGAGCGTTAAATTACATTGCTAAGTTTGAGAATGGGGAAGTTGCATGGAAATTTTTTTACAGATTAAAGCACTGTTTCATACTGATTGTGTTATGCTGAATACGAAATCGTTGTTAAATTTATTAGAAATATTGAAGAAACCTATTAAAATTAGCGCTAAAAACGTGAAACCACGCCTCCCAACGAAAACGATATCTGACGTCACTTTCCATCAAACGCAATGATTTTATGTGTATGTGAAGCTCGTTCTAGTGATTAAGCATTGTTGGCTGTAAGCTTTATCCATTGTCGATGATAGTGAGGAGCAGGCAAGTGACATCATATTACTCACAGGCTATGACGTACCGTTTTCTTGTGGTGTCAGCTTTAACATTTTTTAAAAAAATAACTATACATTTTTTTCACAAACGAATTACTATTCCTTGATATTGACAACTTATACTATAGAAAACAATAATTTAAAATTTTCATGCAACTTCCCCATTAGCCAATTCATGGAACAGAAAGAACTAAAATTGCTTTGCCATAATTACAGCAATCCAATTGTTGACTACAACAACACAATTTGCACGTGTGCACAGATCAGGGGATTAAAACACCGTGCTTAAATTTAGTTATATACTATTGTGACTTTTATTTGACATATTATTTTATTAATTAATTTCATTTATAGAAGCAAAATCACTATGTAATGATTAAAGAGATCGTATCTTGAATTTCAGCATCAATAATGCAACATTTCATCATACAAAACAATGACGTATATTAAAGATAGACCCGGAAACCTGCCAGCATACTTGAAGTGGGAAGGTCCGCCTTCAAGGATCATCATGGCCGAAAGTGAGCAAAACTCATGGGTAAACATGAGGGTACCTGATTAATAATGTTTTCACACGCCGATCACGGAATGATAAGTTTATCTAGTCGTTAACTTTGTATTTGAAGTATTTTATAATATTTTATAAACAATTTTTCGATGAAAAACGTTGAACTACTGTGGAAAGTGACATAATAAATCAAATAACAACTCTTGTCCACAAAATAACAACCTTTGTCCAATTATGTCGATTAAATAATTTTGTGGACAAGAGTTGTTAATTTTTCGATCCTGGTTTCAATTTCAATTTCGTTTCTATCATCTTTCAGTACGTGTTTTTGATTTATGGTTGTGGAAAGTGATTCCTGATCCTTTTTCGTGTCTATTTGTACAGTTGTACGCGGAAACTTCGAGGAATGGTTTTGAATAAATTTTTACTCTGGCCCAAAATCGTCAAAAACAAATAAGCCAGACACTAACTACTCCACGCTTCACTCCTGCCCAGAACTGCAATGGCTTCAATTGGCTTCACTTTGGTGGCGATGTTTTTACTTCATTAGTTCTGTACATATAATTTAATTTTCTTTTGTCCCCAGTTCATTGTTCATAAGTCATCATTTTTGGTTTAAATTGATTATGAAGGGTTTGGAGAAGGCTTTCTAGCTTGTATTTCGTTCATACTTTGTTAATCATAGTTCAATTTCAAACATAACAAACAATCGTTAAAAAATTACTCAACGCATCTTTTTCACCCGGGCGAAGCCGGGTAATATTGCTTATCAGATATGATCCATTATCTATCATTGTTTTTTTTCCAGGCCCTTTGGATTAATTCTTTGTCAGACAAATTCCGCAATATGAGAATAAAGGGTTGATGAATATGTTCCCGAAATTTCAGAACGCAAAAAGTCTTCAATATTAAATTATTCTGAGGATATCAGTATGTGGGGAATGAAAAATTAACTTCCTCAACAATTGACAGGGGAGGATGAAGAATCTATAAAGCACCATCAAAAAGGATGAAAAGCAAAAGAATGAAAGGAAATAGGAATAAAAGCGGAATAAAAGAACAAATGATATGTACATTTCCGCATCGTCGAAAAGCTATTGTCAGTGATAAGGCATCTATAGTGAATATCAAGGAGCTCTATCCATGTCTTTTCAATCCATTAGCAGTAAGATAAAATTATATATGCATCAAAATAAACAATGAATATTGAAATAACAAGTTTATTTTTTTAATAATCTAAACTATAAAATAATCTCAACTCTAAATTATCAGAATAAGATATTTAGGAATTATCTATATAATTATAATAATTATTATTAGGCAGTGGCTACGTACAGTGCAACCTTGTACGCCTTCCATTCAATGCAACGGAAGTGGCTAGCTATACCGCCATCTACCAACAGTTTCAGACTCCAAACTTTCTCTAATTTCGAAACAAGCAATATGGCAGATTCCCATCGCTCAGTGGAAAAATGCAACGATTCAAACAATTTTATCTTAGCTTCAAGCAGCTAATATGGGACAGAATGAATATTGTTAATTGGGAAAAACTTTACCATCTTCCCTATCTGGTTAAATTGAACTATCTGACCACGACGCAATACTAGCCGCCACTTCTACAATACTAGTACGTGGACGCTAACACTTCGCCCACGGCGACCCCGAATTACAAACATACCCCCAACATATTTGGTTACAGGGGGCAGTTGGTTTCCCCACGGCCGGTTACAGGGGCAGTTGGTTTCCCCTCGGCCGGTTACAGGAGGCTAATGATCCGTATATTTTAGTGGTCACAGAAATGGCTGCCAGAAAGTTACGGGACCTCATTTTATGGCTAAACCTAAGTTAACCTCAGTCAACCTAACCCAACACTAGAACGCTCAAAAAATGCTGGCTTATCTTTAAGGCATGGTTCCTTTCAACAATGGCTAATCATCCAGAAAGCAGAAAAAAAGAAAATCTGAAATCCACACGACCGTAACATGCCAATTGTGTGGTTGCTATAACAACAGCTAGCCAAAACACGCCCTCTAACGTCGGAATCCATACAATACTGTTTTGATTCTGTCTGCAGATGGCAGTACAGCTTGCCACTTCCATTGCATTGAACGGAAGGCGTACAAGGTTGCACTGTACGTAGCCACTGCGTTATTATTATCTTTTGTAATTTAATTTAATATCACTACAAATATTTTTATTCTTTTTCTAACGGTAGATCATCGAAGAATGCCAAAGATTAAAAGAAATTGATGTTAATTTTCCGTTATTAGATGGTTTAAATAAATACGCTAATAATATTCTTAAACTGAACTCTGTGAAAAACCCCATTGGACAGAGGACAGAGCACAAGATTTCATCTTGCAGAGTAGAGGATGAAAAAAAATGTTGGTTGGGGTTTCTTGTTTCAATATTATCATTTTTTTTTCTGAAAAATTTCTTTTTATCTTTGTTTTTGCCTTATAGATTTCACGGCTTGTGGTGCTCTATTCAGCATTCCTTCACTGCTCAGAGAAAAAGTGGAGGGCCTTTTGCTGGAAAATAATGTTTCACCCTTTTTCTTTCTTTATGAGAACTATACATTCGTTAATGAAAATTTTTTTAAATACATATAGATGACACCTCCAACTGCAGCACCTGTCATTGTCTGTACTGCTGATGTATTCTCCGAAGATGTTAATTTTACCGTCACTGCGGATGGTGTTGAAATATGCAGTTCACTGAAATTTATTAAGGCAATTTCTTGCCCAATGGCAGCATATTAAAACTTCAACATTGCTTATCCGAAGGAAAGCAAAAAATCTTACCAGTTTATACAGAAAATACTCCTCCAAATAAGGGATAATACGAAGACGTTTCCTTCTATTGTTAACTTGTTAGTCAAAATAAATTCTTTACAATAAATGTTGGGAGAAAATTAATTTCATTTTAATAGTTTATCCATAAATAGTTGGGAGTAAACTATTAAAACAAAATAAATTCTATAAAATGATGCATATTTATAAATCAAAAAACATTATTTATAACATATATGTAACATCTTATTTATAACATATTTATAAAATCAGAAAATATTTATAACATCAAGAAATGTTTATACAACATTATAACAAATAATTGTATATTGCTGTAATTACTAATGTATTTATCAATAAGCCCAACTTATTGAACTAATCAATAAATAATTGGATATTGGGAATCTAAAAATAAAAAGTATATTTCCCTTTCACATTTTCTAGTGAAGAAATGTTACACGGACACAGGGAGGCACACAGTTACAGATGAAGAAGGTCTATGATGGATGTTCGATGATTTGTAACACGTAGATGACTATAACGTTTTCGGGATTTTTTCCCTTCTTCAGTATTAAAGTTTTTTGAATGTTTTTTGAATGGGAAAAAATCATTAATAAAAAATCATTAATAAAATCTTATTTTGTTTCCCCCTCTGAACAAAAAGTGAATAGTGCATTACAAACAGGACAAATGTGAGTATAAGATACAAAAAGAATTTTGAAAATCGGTTAACAAATAAAAAAGTTACCTTATTTTTCAATCGCCCCTTGTATATGCAAAGGATGTAAATTAACTCCTTCAAAAAACTACACTACGATGTAGACGAAATTTAGGCGATTAAAGTGATATAAGATACTTGGGGTCGCAAATCGCAAGCAACGCCATAAATTGAACCTCAAACTAAACTGAATGGCGTGGCGCTGCGTAGCACGAGCCAAATTTGGGCAACTGTGTCCGCGCGGCGCGGCCTGGCTGGTTCCCCCGCTCCCTACTACCTTATCCCGAAGAGGTCTGCCTTCCACTCCAACATGACGTACTCTGCTCTCGCGCTGGAGTCAGTAGCATGAGCAGTACCAACCTTGTTTAATACCAATAGCATTTATCATGTTTTTCATCAAAAGGTATCGAGGAAATGAACAAATACTGATAGTTCATTTAGCTTTTGGCGTACCGTCATTTTGTTATCTGTGTTTTATTTTTTTTATTATTTTAAAATTTTGGAATCGCCCAAATTTAGCTCGTACTATGCAGCGCCACGACATTCAGCTTAGTTTGAGGTTCAATTTACGGCATTGCTTGCGATTTGCGACCGGAAGTGTCTTATATCACTTTAATCGCCTGAATTTCGTCTACATCGTAGTGTAGTGTTTTTGAAGGAGATAATTTACACACTGTATAAAAGAAGAAACTGACTGAGTGAGTGATCAACGCACAGCCCAAACCATAAGGCCTAGTAACTTGAAATTTTGTACAGAGATTCTTTACAAAATGTGAGCACTAAGAAGGGTTTTTTGGAAATTCAACCCCTAAGGGGTTGCACTATATACTTAACACATTAACTGGTGGGGCTCTACGTAATTAACCATATTAACCTCTTTAGAGAGAGGGTTAACGAACTGTAGAGTCTGCTATCTATGAAGCATGATATCTCCACCATGACCTACCTAAAACCTTCTCTGGGTCCATCAGAATTACCATGAAAAATTTCATCAAAATTGGTCTACCTATAATGAAATGCATAGCGAACAGACAGACAGACAGACGTATCGAGAATTTTATATATATAAAAGATAAGGGTGAAAGTTGTTTGTGTGTTTCTTTTTTATATAAATCTATAGTTTCATTCCAATCTTCATGAAATTTGCACATTTGATCTTCAACGCAAGAAGAAGGTCACTGTCTACATAAGATTTCGAAAAAATAATATTTATCGATAATAATTAATATTTAAATTGATGGCAGCGCATACTGATAGGAGGCATCACACAGCAATATGCACCGACCAAAAAATATAACTCATGACGAACAATGCAAGGTAAATTTTGAGCAACAATAGACTGCTCTGCTTGGTTCAACAGTAGTGATAGTTACACAGAATTCTAAGAATGATATGGCATTAAATACAAAAATTGGAGAAAATATACCAGATTCAGCCAATCAAATAGTTATGTATGTAAGACATGTTCATTAAGACATGTAAATGAATCTCAAGACTGATCATTTTATAAACTGTATTAACAAAAATATTTTGAAGACACACGACTTACATGCATAAATCGAGGACAACCCTCTTATAAAATATAATATTCTTCGGGCTTTCTAATTTACTGACCATAATTCAAAGTTTCCCAGCATACAGCTGGAAGGGTCTTTCTCCTCTGAGAATCAGTGAGAAGGTGTCGGAAATTTTAACAATACATATAATTCCTGTCCTTTGTGCGTTTCTTAGAATTGATAGTTATTAGCATTTAACATTTTCTTGAAAAGCTTTAAAAATGAGCAGTAAATGGGAAAAAATGGAGAGTTAGCAGACTATTGAAAAACAGTGGAAAGGCGGCAGAGAAAGCAGCCCCTTCACTCGGTGCTGTATCGATTTTTCCAGTACACTGCTTCAACTAAACAAGTGGTGAGTGACCCTGTTGCCATCAATGCAAATGTGTCAACAGAAGAAACTGCAACCGCTAGATCACACCAAGTGATAAATGCACCAGTTTTGTTTCAAGACCTCGAGAGCAGAGTGTGAATTGCAACAGTTTACCAATTAGAAAAATTGATGGAAAACTTCCGCGACCTGGATTCGAACCAAGAATCTCGACTGTCATGGTCGACGCCTCTATCAATTGGTCTATCACAGACACTTGAATAGCCATGCTGTCACTAAGTGTCTTAAAGACAAACAAGTTGTCAAGAAGGAAAGCCCAATGGGAGGAGAAAACCTGATATACAGATCGAGAATTTCTCCTATCCAAACAATCAGAAATTTTGATGAACACACAATTAGAAATAAAGAAATTAAACTGGAGCAAACTCCAAACATCAGATGAACACTACTTGGTTGTCTTTATGAAACTTAGTGAAAGCATAAGGTGTCTGCGATAGCCCAATTAGTAGCGGCGTTGATCGTGACAGTTGAGGTTCCTGGTTCGAATCCAAGTCGCATAATTTTTCCATCCATTTTCCTAATTATTATCATTTACCTGATGCTTGGAGTTTGCTCCAGTTTAATTTCTTTATTTCCTAACAGTGTATCAATTGTTGGAATTGCAGAGTACACAGACACAAACGATCATGTAGCCTACATCCATTGCCACCCAAGAAGAAAATTTTGGAATTGTTGAATATTTAGACAAAATAGAAGAACTACAGCAATAGCCAGGGTTGAAAAAACGTCAGATCACACTGTTGTTTCAATTTTATTCTATTTACTCTCACTTCCTTAGCCATATACATTATTCCACACATTGTTTCTCTGGCACTATGGTAAACTCGCCTAGCTATACACAACATTCCAACACGAACCGCAGAGAACTGTTAGAGGGCCTTCCATTAGGAAAGATTTTTTTCTGTTTTTCTATATGAATTTTTACCGTTTTAATTCTAAGCTTTTTAATGTTTTAATTTTTACTGTATATTCCCATTCAGATATTGCAAACTTTCATCAAAAAAGAGTCCAAGCAAAGCCGGGTATATCAGCTAGTCGCAACATATAATCTAATCACAATCAGTCAGGTTCACATAATATCAAGGTTGATAAATGTTTCTTCATTATATCACTATTCAAATTCTTTGTTAAGATATCCGCTTCCAGTTCTTCTGAACTTCGGTGAATATGGAGGGTTGATTCAGATAAAATGAGACGACTTTAAACGCCGCGTATGACCTTGACGGAATGTGATTTGCATGACTCGTCCACTATTCACTTTGTATACACTTGTTGCTGTTATTTGGGACATTTCGTGCTGAAACATGGCTTCCAAAATCACAGCTTTTTGGTAAGGGTATATGTTTGGCCTTTCCGACGCTAACTTCAGTCTTTCGTGCATTGTGTAATTCTGCAAACGAAATGTTATTGTGGTATCCAAAGCTACTGTGGGTCGAATAATCAAAAAGAACAAATTGCGACCATCTAATGAACGTGGACGAGCAGAGAAGCAGACCAGAAACAAGCCCCAGCCAACACGCCCAGCTCAGGTGGTACGAGAAATCCGGTCTACAGTGTTGAAAGAAAATCCCCCCACACAGAGAAGTCTAGCCCAAAGGAAATGTATTTCACAGGCAACAGTCTCCAGAATAATTCATGATAATCTTGTGGTGGAGCGACGTCATAAAGCGCGCGGTCACAGACTGTCAGCCAGGCATGTGCAGGAACGATTCACCAACGCCAGAAAACTGTGTGAAAACCATCTTGCAGGTGAACGATAAAAGTGGGTTGTCTCCTTGGATGAAGCTTGGGTGTACCTCGATGACATCTACAAACCTAAGGTAATTTACTATCGTGAAAGAGGGGGCAAGGCCAGGTCCGATTTTGTCCGAAGGTGCAAGGAAAAGTTTTCAAAGGGCTTTATGGTGGTTGCCGGATACTGCTCACGTGGACTGCTCACGATTCGTCGAATTCCTGGAAACTGTAAAATTAGTGCAGCTTACTTCCAGAGTAATGTAAAGGACCACATATATCGGCAGGATATCCCATGTCTGTACCCTGGTGAGCAATCAAAAGTTTGGATCCACATGGTCAAGGAATCAAGCCACACTGCCAAGTCATCTGTGGCTTACTACAGGAAGATGGAACAGGAGACGGGCATACGAGTTATTCCCTTCACTCATGTGCCTGTAAAATCTCCTGACACATCACCGATGAATTTCTGTGGTTTTGGTATCCTGAAACGACGCCTCGGAAGTCGCCGACCAAGAACCGTTGATGGGCTATGGAAACTGTGTCAGCAGGTGTGGAACGAAGTTCCCATGGAGACTCTCAAACTCAGCCTACTTCAGTGGAAATTACGGTGCCGGGCGATAGTCCAATATCGTGGTTCTCACATCAGACACAACCGATAGTGGCGCCATGGTATTACACCATCGTAACAGAACTGCAAAGTCACCTCAATTTATCTGAATCAATCCTCCGTAATATTAAATTCTCCTTTTTCCACTTCATCTTTCACGAAGTGATATCTCCTGTTAATATGCTTCTTGCGCCTTGCGATTTTTAAATTTCTGAACCAATCAATTACAGATTGACTATCCGTGTAGATTATAATTGGCCTCATTACTTGATCCAAACAGTCAAATTCTTCCAGTAACTGTATAAACCATTTGCATTCGCATGTGGCATCACAAAGACTCATAAGTTTCACCTCCATAGTTGACATTGCGACGATCTTTTGTTTATTGGCTTTTCTATACACAAATTTTTACCAAATATCCTCCAAATGACTTAGCATCCTTTGTTGTGTTCTAGCTTGCGTCTGGGTGCACATTTAAATTCCCGTTAACTTTGTAAATCTTCAATGTCAAATTTCTCATTCATTTAAGATAATGTAGTACCCTCTTTAGTGCGTTCTGATGAATTTGTCGCGCATCTCAGGAATATTGAGCTAGGTAACTCTCTGTGTGTAGGGTTCCTGGGGATAATATTCATAGAATTATGGTCGAGTAATTTATTATAATTAGGTTAGGTAAAAGACTGCGCCAGTGAATTATACTATTCACAAAGTTTATGATAATTTAGGGTTTATCCCACTTACATAAAGATACCTCCGCTTAAACAGGCCTGGCCTGGAGGAAAGAATAGGCACTTAGACTGACTTAACAATTTAACATATAATTTTTATTCAATATTCAACAAATGTATATAAAACAATATTGTATGGAAGGTAATGCAAATGATAATAATAATTTAAGATATGAATTTCAACTTAGTCAAGCTCTAATTAAGATTCAAATAAGATGATACAATTTATAATTAAGAAATGACTGGTGGCAATTTGACTAATTATACGTTTCAATGAGTAATCACAATCCCAAATAATAACTTAGTAATTAAATTGTGTGGCATACAACAGAATGTCTATCAATTATGGGTTCTTTGGACTAAACTTATAAGACAATGATTGGAAGTTCTTGATATAACAATAATGATATATTAGCAATAGTAATATGTAAATTAGGTATGAATGTAATTCTCAATTATTTGATTATACAATTTATATCTCAAGGAAATTCGGGTTATACTGAATTTAGAAATATCTAGCGATAACAATGTCCAACAGGAACTCTAATTATAAATAGTTCTATTTCTCTCGGAATGTAAAATACAAATATGGCTTTAATAGTTCCAAAATAATAATGAATGTAATCCTACTGACTGAGCAATCTGCTATATCGTCACTGAATAAAGATCTGAACGTAAGACTTTAATAAATACAATTAAACAATTAACTGGATAAAATACGGAATTTAGATTAAATTAATCAGGGTTCTTTATGTATTATATGACTGTTCTAGGTTACGTTATAATTGTCCTTCCCACTGTTTGATAGAATAATCCTACCCGAAATATGGATGTAATATATAAAATAGAAAGAATGAAATCATGTGAGGAATTAAAGAATTGGCCATTGAGACATTAAATTGGAAATGGGCTACCGTGTCTTCTCAATCTGTCCGCTCTTGGATCTCTCTCGTCCTCTCTGCTACAACAGCTTGGCGGGAGGGGAGTCGTCCTCGTCCAACGGAGTGGCTCACAGGAAGATCGTCTCTGGCTTCTTGTACTGGATCTGGGTACTCCACGGGGCTCGGTACACATTCTTGCAACATCCCTCGCAAACCATGAAATTATTGGAATTGATGACGCTGGTTCTCAGCTCGATAAAAACTCTTCAAAACTCCTCGATACGCGAGCTAACTAACATTTCAATCTGACGGTTACATTTTCATTAAACTACAACGCAAACTGGATTAATACTACAATTTTAAACTTCCCATCTGG
>JAHWFO010081668.1:86835-106918 GCA_023313115.1 Rhysida immarginata | reverse complement strand
GGCGGACTGTGCTTTCGGATATGGGTATATGAAAATATTCTCGAGCCCAAACAGTCATTTCACTTATGGGAGCATGCCTGTTTTTCACAATGTAACGTCGAAATACTCGTAGGTCTCTAACATTCAATAATCGCTGCTTGCCTGGTGCAGTCCCTGGTTCTTTTTTCCCGATTTCTCTGAAACGCTTGATAATCCCATTAACAGTAGAGAGTGGAACTGTTAATTCTTGGCCAATAGCTCGCTGGGATTTGTTATTCTGGAACTGCTATATAATATTTTGCCGTATACACGTTTCTATTGGCTTACCACGTCCCATGGTTCAAAACAACACGAATACTGTGCTCTGTCGCGTGGACGGTGCTTTTAAAGCCTGATACAAAGCATTCTGGGCATTCCTACAGCCTTCAGGAAAGTTCTATATGCTGGTGACCCCTTGTGTACGAAGTTCTTTGAAAACGGTTGACAAAGCAATTTTACATAAATTTGAATAAATTATTTCACACCATTAAATCGATTCTAAATCGATGTTGATATTGTTACATATACTCAGTAAATCTATTTTCATTAGCCTGCAATCCTCTGTATGCACTTTTCACTGTGTTTTTAGCCAAATTAATTGGTGTCCGACGTTTATTGATGCTAGGTTTGTAGTTTCTGTCCTACAATCCCAGAGGTTTTGATTGGATTGCATTTTTCCTTTTTATACTGTATCAGTATTTCATCTATACAGCCCCTAGGCAAGAGTCGTGCAACATCAAAATTTTCTTCCAAAATTTCATTTTCAAAAATAAATATTTTAAGTTGAGAACAAAAAACGAAAGTCATTCATATACACTACTGTTTATAAAAATCGCAACACCCTGATGGAATGGTCTAATCCATATGCAATTTGCAATATTTGCATACAATGGGTCAGAGTATAAATGATTAGATTTTCAGAGTAATTGCTTGAAAGAACACCATGCCTCGACGACGACGAGGGGTACCATATCAACAGCTGACAGACTTTGAAAGAGGACGCATAATTGGTCTGCGTGAAGCGGGATGGTCGTATCTTGAACTTGATGCTCGTGTAGGACGTAATGCAACGACAATTATGCGTGCATAGAGGCTGTGGAGCGAAGAGAACAGGGCACACCGAAGACCAGGGTCAGGAAGACCCAGCACGACGACACCGCAAGATGACTGACACCTCTTTCGCATGTGTGTAGCAGATCGTACAGCCACTTCCACAGTGTTAGCACAACAGTGGGGTGCTACAGTAGGCAGGACAATGTCTACTAGCACTGTACGACGCCGTTTGATTTCTAGAGGATTGATGGCACGAGTACCATTGTTGCGGATTCCTTTGACTCAAAACCACCGGCGCCTCAGGTAGCAATCAACACCAACAGTGGCAAGCTGAATGGCAACAAGTTGTGTTTTCGGATGAGTCAAGGTTTAACTTGCAGCACCATGACTGCAGGATACGAGTCAGAAGACATCGTGGCGAGCGCGACCTTCCAGAATGCATCCTGCAGCGTCATTCAGGACAAACGCCAGGGGTGATGGTGTGGGGTGCAATCAGTTACCATGGCCGTTCCCGTCTGATCAGAATCCATGGCAATCTGAACAGTGACCGGTACATCAGGGAAGTTGTGCAACCCGAGGTCATCCCCTTCCTGCAGAACCTTCCAGGCGCTGTATTCCAACAGGACAATGCCCGACCGCATGTGGCCAGAAATGTCCTCGCCTTTTTCCAAGCACATCAGACGCCCTTGTTCCCCTGGCCTGCTCGTTCACCAGACATGTCCCCAATCGAACATGTGTGGGACAGGGTGGCTCATCGATTGGCTCGTCAGGCTCCTGCAGCAGCAACTGTGGATGAACTGTATACCCGTGTAGACAGAGCATGGCAGGACATTCCCCAGACCCTTATTCAGAGCTTGTTTGACTCAATGCCACGACGTTTAGAGGCTGTAATTGCATCCCACGGTGGTTTCACCCGATACTAATGTGACAATAAAACGCATTGTATTGACCTGATAATCTAATGGTTTCTTTTCTGACCCATGATATGCAAATGCTCCAAATTTAATGCAGATTGGGCTATTCCATCAGGGTGTTGCGATTTTTATAAACAGTAGTGTATGTTATATTTTGACATTTTTTAATACATTAAACCCGTTAAATAGTCCAAAGTGAAATTTATTTGAATTAAACATTACGAAACAAAAATTGCCTCCTGGGACAAAAAAACTGCAACACGATGAATATGGGACATAAGTCCTGCAACTTTAGTGTTACTATTTTGTGGCACCACCTTTTGCCTTAAGAACAGCTACAATTCTTCTCGGCATAGACTCAACAAGAGATTGGCATTCTTCCTGTGTAATATGTGACCAGGCATCAAACGCAGCAACTCTCAAATCATTCATTGTTTGAGGATTCATTGACTGTATCTTCTTTTTCATAATCTCCCATATTTTTTCAATTAGATTTAGGTCTGGTGAGTTTCCAGGCCAATCAAGAACATCAATACCCATATCAAAAAATTTCTGTTTTTTTTTAGCTCTGTGAGCAGGAGCTCCATTTTGCTGATATATGAAATCACCATCCGGAAAATAGTGAAAGGCAGTAGGAATTAGGTTTTCTTCTAAAACATTTATATAAACCTCTGCATTTATGTTTCGTTCAACTATTTGAAGACTTCCCAATCTTTTGCTTGTCATTGTTCCATATAACATAAGTCCTGGCGCTTTCTTAACAGTTTTTGAAATGCATCCTGGCAAAAGCTCTTCACCTTTCTTTCGTAGCACTTTAGTTTTCCCATCTTGAAACAAACAAACACGGGTTTCATCACTGAAAATAACTTTTTTCCAGTCATCAAGGGTCCATTCACGATGTCTTTTACACCATTCTATGCGTTTGTTTTTCATTGTTGCTGTTAGGAGAGGCTTCTTTTTTGCAGCTCGGAATTATTCTTCATTTCTGCTTATCGCCGTCGTGTTAATTTTACAGAGACATCTTTTTTATGATTTTGGACCAGTCAGTCGTTATCATTCTAGCAGTTTTGTGCCTAGGAGATTTTACTAAGCTTCTCAGCACATTATTTTGTGCTCTTGTTGTTTATCTTGGGCGGCCAGATCGTGGCCTCACGTCACTCTTTCCAGTTTCTTCAAAGGTCTTGATGATTCAATGTTTTTTGCAATTTGGATATTTGGAATACCTTGTTGGTGTTGTTTAATAATTAGTTTTCTGACATCATTGGAAACTGGAGTACATTTACTTGCCATTATAAAAAGTAAAGAAAACGTTCAATGCAGTTTATTTAGATTTTTATAATCAGTGATATGCAAAAAGTAGTTGTGTCCACTTTAGTTTAAGGGGTAACACTAGTGATTTTAAGTTAAATTCTAGAATTGCAACATAAAGTTGCAGGACTTATGTCCCATATTCATCGTGTTGCAGGTTTTTTGTCCCAGGTGGCAATTTTCTTTTCGTAATCTTTGGTATGAATAAATCTTGTTTTGGATTATTTAAGGGTTTTAATGTATTTAAAAATGTCCACAATATATAACATATGAGGAAGTTTAAGTTTTTTCTGTTTCCAACTTAGGTTATTTAATTTTGCAAATGAACATTTGGAAGAAAAATTTTGATGTTGCAGGACTTTTGTCTCGGGGCTGTAGATTCTCCTTGACTAAGTTGGTAACTTGTTTCAGTTGATGTTAATTCATACCAAGGAATTTTATTTGATCATCAAGCAGTTTCAATTTTATATCTTTACTCAGTTTTTGTAAGAGGATTTCAATCACCTTTTTATTTTCACCTATGATGATACAGTCATCTACATAAATGCCGATTGCGATGAATTTCTTATTGTAGTAACCATGAAATATGCACGGATCTTCTTTGATGGCGTTTAGTCCGGCTGCTACTAATAATTCTGAAAACTCTACATACAAGCAGCGACCAGCTTCAGATAAACCATAAATGTTGCCTGTTACCTTGAGAGTTTCATCATTTCTAATTTCTAAATGTTCAGGTGGTTCCAGAAACATCTCAGGATCGAGTGTTGCGTTCAAATACGCAGTTTCAACATCAATAAACTGCACGCAATATTTTTCTTTACGACAATTTTCAATAATGTACGGTAAGATTCTGCTCTTATCACAGGACTATAGGATTCACGATAATCTACGCCGATTCTTTGCTTCGAACCATCTGCTACTAAACGGTCTTGTATTTCTTCTCATCATTGTTCTATTTAATAGTAAAAATCCATATATTACGGATAAGTTTCATGCCTTTTTCACGATCTATGCTGCTCCAAGCATTATGATCCTTCATAGACTGGAGTTCTCTGTCCATAGCCTCCTTCTATTTTAGGATATTTTTTGTTGCTAAAACATCTCCATAAGTTTTCTGAATAGATTCCCGTACATATTCACAGTATTTCGGTTGATCGTAACCTCTTTATTTCTCATTGACCTTCTAACACCGCGTTCTATCAACTGTCTTTCAATATCGGCATTTTCTTTTTCTCTTCATCTCCTTAACACTTCATTCATGTCTCCCTTGCGTCTTCCTTTTCTCTTCGACGACATCTGAAATCATCTCTTCCATGTTGTATCTCTGTAAGACTCTCCTCTTCATCTACTAAGTTATTCTCTTGAGATTCTGGGGTAAATTCATTACTTGATGTCATTATCGGTAGCTGCACATACTTAATTTCATTGTGAGTCACTTCTGTTTTGTCCCTGTAACCCATTTCGTCCTCCATAAAGATTACATTTCGGCTCTCGTGTATTTTCTTCTCTTCTTGATTTTACACTCGATATGCTTTACGTTCAGTAGAATAGCCAACAAAGACTCCTTCCTTCACTCTTTCTTGAAATCTACTTAGCGACACTTGCAGATTTTTATAATAAACTTTAGATGCAAATACTTTCAAATGACGAACTGACGGCCTTTCCCTTTTCCATAATTCCATTGTTGTCTTGTTATTACCTCGGACTGGTGTGACGTTGTACAAGTAAACTGCTGTATTTACAGCTTCTGCCCAGAACATCGCAGGCAAACAACATCAATCAGTAAGCTTCGTGCTGATTCAATTATGCTTCGGTCAGCACGTTCAGCAACTCCATTGCTTTGGGAAGCGTGTATGGTTTTTTCATGCTTTATTCCTTTCAGTCTCCAGAATGATTTCAAGTCCTTATTGACGAACTCTGTGCCATTGTCCATTCTAATAATCTTACACTTTCATGCACACTTTTGGCAAACGTTCATGATTTCACTGAAAGTCACCCAAATGGGTGGATTTACACTTTCGTGCACACTTTTTGCAAAACTTTCCTGATTTTTATTAAGTCTTCGTTCTGTTTCAGTTTCCCTTCTTTTTATTAAAGATTTCAATTTCTCAACGACGTCCGATTTATGCTTCAAAAACACAACAAAATAACTTCGCCTGTACTCGCAGCGATGACCATTGCATGTCTACTTCCTCCTCATGCTGCTCTCATGGGGCCATAATCATTCAGTTCTAATATATTTGAAACTGACGTCTCCTCAAGTCTATTAAATGGCATGGTAGTAATCTTTACTCTTATGCAGATTTTACACCTTGTTTCTGCCTGTTCATGAATGTCCAGCCCTCTGACCATGTTTTCTCTATCATTCTGTTAAGATATTCGTAGTTGTCATGACCAAGTCTTCTGTGCCACAGTAGGTTTTTATCAGTCTTCATATGCATACATTGTTCTCGTGCCGATTCGCTGGGGACTTCTCTAGCTGTCATCCTAAGAATGAAAGCACCGTCTTCTATACTTGCTTGAGCTACTAATTCTCCTGTTTCTCCGTCCAATATTTGTGCTCCTTCATCATCAAACACTACTCTTTTTCCATTACGTACTAGTTTTGTAACGGATAAGAGATTATTACGCAAACTGGGAACAAAGAGTACATCACTTAATCTGAGATTTACGGTCTCGTGTCTGTTTACTACCGTTTCTGCCTTTATGATGCCTCTTATCTCGGCTCATATAGTTCGATGATTTTTGGTTAGAATTCTCTCACATTTTGTCTCAGTCAGGTCTTCATTTGAACATACCATAAGCGCTGAAAATGCAGAGTTGAGCATCCAGATGTTTTGAGCTTTAGCATGATGAGCAGTTTCCTCTGATTGATATTCGCTATATCCTATGTCCAATACTTTGGATGCATGTTCTTTTACTGTATTTGTTCGCTCCTCTTCTCTTGAAGCATTCTTTCTTCCATAGGACTAATGTTGTTTACGCCTATCACTTTTAGATTTTTCATCTTGCCAATTTCGTCCTCGATTGCTTCTGCTTCTTACAGTTTCTTTCCTACATGGTTCTTTTCTAGTCTTGGCCCAACAATTTTTTTCCTTGTGTCCCGCTTTGCCGCAGTGAAATCGATGTTCTTTCACGTAAAATGCTTTAATATCATTGTCCTCATGACTACACTTTCGTTGAAATTGTAATAATGCTTTTCGCACTAGATCATATGTTAACGACGGATTTAAAGCTATGGCAGTCGTTACATCAAGATACTTTTGGGGCAGTCCTTCAACAATGTAACGAATCAGGTATTTTCCTTATAATGGTGTGCCTAGTTGCGATAATTCATCAGCCAAGGACCGCACACGAAGGTTTCTTGGTAGTCAATCCTGAAGCGTTGTGTGTATCCCGTTGCCACGAGGCGAGCTTTCCGTTCCTCGATTTCACCATTTGTGTGCCACTTTGTCTTCAAGGCCCAATGACTTCCTACAATTCGGTGATTAAATGGGCATTTGATAACTTCCCAAGTTCCATTTATGATCAGCGCATCATATTCCTTCTTTAGTGCTGTCTCCCACTCACGTCTGTCTTCAACAGTTAGGGCCTCTAGGGTGGTTGTTGGATCATCCTGTGTCACAAAGTTGACTACTTGAGAATCTTCAACATCCTGATTTCCTTCTTCTTCTGGTTCTGGCTCTGATATTTGGCAGTAGCTGCATTTTATTTACCTTTCAAGGTCTGCCTGTCACCCCTATTCTAGTAAGTGACAGCCTTCCAGGGGCTCATTTTGGAATGATTGGTCGAGGTGCAGCATCAGATTCATCACCTTCCAGGTTTTGATATCATCATCAACTGGCAGATCTTCTTGACTTATATCCTGTGATGGTACTTCTGCACGTGGCTCGAACTCAAACAAGTTATCTTCCTGATCAATGGTAGATAATGGCCTTGGTGTTACACATTTGATAAATTTGACATCACGGGATATGATGACCTTTCGAGTTTGGGGATTTTTTAGTCTGTATGCCTTGGCTTCGATGCTATTCATTGCTTTCAGTTTAAGTGGCGCTGCCATGCTGCATTTACTTGAACTAAGTAGGATTCACAGTAAATTAACCCTTTAATGGACAAGGGATATATGCGTCCCCAAAATATTTTTTCATTTTGCAGACAGATAGTGATATATTAAATTGTTAAAGTATTATATTATTATTATATAAAATAGTTATTTTAATTATTTAGTAAACAAGAAATATTTGTTTCGTTATTTTTTAAATGTAATACCGCAGTGAATTGGCGGCATTTTCTACTAATGTGATTCTAAACTTTGGAATTATTTATTTCATTGTCAAATATTTCATTTTTTTTCTGAAGAAAGACTAGTAATTTTTCATATTAGGTACGTATATATTCATTCTTTGAAATGAAAAACGAGATTTTTGAAATGATTATGGCTGAAAATAGTGATGATGAAGAGGATCAACAGTTTATCGCCCAAGATATAGATGCAGGTATGACAACCATGTAGAAGTGAAGAAATCTATTCACAAATACAAATAGGAACAACAACATATTATTATAACTTATTTCAACTGGAAGAAAAATTCATACGCCCCTCGTCATTTTCAAGAGAAAGAAGATTATCATTTTGGAGAGATAAAAATCTCAGAAACTTCTTTCAATATAACACAAATTTTCAATGCTCTAACAAACTTTGATAAATTGATTAAAAATTTTACTCTATGGGAGAGTACACTACATGATCAAAGGAGTTGGGACACCTGTTGCTCTACCGTGAAGCTGCAAAAAGCTTCAATCAGTAGTGTGTAGGACCACCCTGAGCGGCTATCACTGCCTCCACCCTACATGGCATACTGTCCACAAGTTTACGGTAAGTGTCCACAGGTATTGACCTCCATTCCTCGAGGAGTGTCGTGGTCAGTTCCTGGACAGATGTAGGGCGAACCATCCTGGATCTCACACGTCCTTCCAATTCGTCCCAAAGATGTTCGATGGAGTGAGATCAGGACTCTGGGCGGGCCAATCCAATTCTTCAACCCGCATCTCGTCAAACCTGTCAGATATGGATCTTGCTTTGTGGCAAGGCGCATTGTCGTGCTGAAAGAGGAACGGCCCGTCACCAAAGTGTTCCCACAGCGCTGGAAGTGCCCCGTTATCCAGAATAGTCCTGTAGCCATCAACATTGAGGTTTCCGTCCACCTTGATGAGCGGGCCCAGTGCAGTCCCACAATTATGATAGGTGTTTACAGGGGTGTCCTAACTCCTTTGACCATTTAGTGTATTGTATAATAGGAGATGCATAAATGCAAGCTCTTTTAGGCATTAAATATATGATGGGATACCATGTTTTGCCAACATTTGAGAGCTATTGGTCTGCTGATCCTGGTATGGGTGTTCTTTACATTGCTACTATTATGCCCCTAAACCGATTCGAAGAGATTCGGAGAAATTTGCACTTTTGCCATAATATGAATGGTCCTGCAGCCATCAGCATTGAGGTTTCTATCTACCTTGATGAACGGGCCCAGTTCAGTCCAGGAGAAACACCCCAGGTGTCCACAGGGGTGTCCCAACTCCTTTGATCATGTGGTGTAAACTGGAATAGGAAAATGTATAAAATATACAAAACTGTTTAGAAGCTAATTTTAAACAACCTTTGTTCACAAAATTTTTCACAATTCCAACAAGATGTACCAGATTTACTTTTATTAAAATCCAGTTATTTGCTAATACAGACGAAATAAGACGGTATATGAAAATTTATAATATATACAAAAGTACTAGCTGTTTACCCGGCGTTGCTCGGGCTGTTTTTTTATGAAATACTGCAATTTCCGTCTGTGAATATTCAGAAAAAGAACATATGTAAAAAGCTCAGAATTTATATTGAAAAAATACATGTTTTAGGTTCTACTAATGGGCCATATTTGGAGACGCTAAGAAATCTTTTTGAATTTTCAACATGAAATTTTTCTATTAAAATTGAAAGCTTTTTTCCTTGCTCGAGCTCAAATTCGAAGAAATTTTGATTCATCTGAAAGTTAATACACAGCCAACATGAGTACATGAAAAACGTTTCGGATTAATAAACCATTAAGAAATGACATAACCAAGTACCGAAAGGCGAAACTAAACTATTCGCGAAACCATAATTTCAACTGCCCTGTGTTAACATTGAAAGTTTCTAATGGATCATAATGATACCATTAAACCACGTACCTTTGAACAAATTTGAACTAACATTGATTTTATGTTGTATTCATTATTACACATCCTTCCAATTTTTTGATATATTGCATGCCATATCTTAGCATTGAAAGTTCCAATGAACAACAATGTTTCCACTAAACCAGGTGTTTTTAATCCTATTTTCACTATCGATAACTTAAAGTTTTATTCATTCCTGCCACATCATACCAAGTTATTTGGTATATTACATGCCATATTTTAGCATTGAAAGTTCCAATGAGCCATAATTGTTCAGCTAAACACGTGCCTTTGATCCTATTTCGACTATCAATAATTTGACGTTATATTCATTCATGACACATGCCACGTCATTCCAAATTGTTTGATATATTACATTCCATATCTTAGAATTGAGAGTTCCATTAAACCATAATGTCTCCACTAAACCAGGCACCTTTGATCCTATTTCGACTGTTCATAGTTTGACGTTATATTCAATCATGACACATCATTCCATGTTGTTTGATAATATTGCATGCCATATCGTAGATTTGAAAGTTCCAATGAACCATCATGGTTCCACTAAACCAGGTACCTTAGAACAAAATTCGACTATCATTAATTTTACGTTGTATTCATCATTTCACATCAATCCAAGATTTTTGATATATAACCTGCCATATCGTAGTATTGGAACTTCCAATTAACCATAAAGGTTCCACTAAACCAAGTGCTTTGGAACCAATTTCTACTATCATTAATTTAAGGTTGTAGTCATTCATTCCGCATCATTCCAAGTTTTTTCATATATTAAATGCCGTATCTTAGCATTAAAAGTTTCCAATGGTCCATAATGATACCATTAAACCACGTACCTTTGAACAAATTTGAATTATCATTAATTTTACGTTGTATTCATCTTTACATATCATTTCAAGTTGCAAATGATCATAACAGTTGAAATGGGCATTAATACCAAACAAACTAAACCAACTAACCAATCAAGTTGTTTGATATAATACATGCAATATTTTAGAATTGAAAGTTCCAATGAACCATAATGGTTCCACTAAACCAGGTACCTTTGATCCAATTTCGACTATCATTAACTTTACACATCATTCATGACACACATTCCAAGTTGTTGATATACACGGTGGGGAACATAACTTCCTGATTTCAAAACGCAGTAAAACCTATTTTGTTTCATATATTTTATTTATTATTATGTACATATTTAAAGTTTTGTTTTAGACAGTCTTGAAAATCATATGAGCTAGATGACGCTCTCCCTGTTCCATACACTGAATAAGCCAATTTCTGGCGTTGCTTATTGCATGGGGTATTCGGCAATTTCTGCCTGGTTGTTGGCTTTAAGATCTTGCAGGGTCCTTGGACGGTTAACATAACCTCGGCATTTCAAAAAAAAACAACATAAAAACCACAAGGGGTCAAATAGGGGGGGCGGGTTGGCCATTCCAAATCACCCCTTAATGAGATGAGGTACTCCGGGAAGTGTTCCATCAAAATAGCCATTGATGGCTTTGAAGTGTGAGCCGTTGCTAGGTCCTGTTAGAACCAATTGACCACAAAGTTCAATTCATGAAGTCGTTGAACCACTCCTGTCCCGCTGCAGCCGCTACAGCCTGAATTGCGCACATTTCAAAAAAGGAAGTTACATTGCCCCACCCTCTATTACATGCACCAGGTGCCTTTGAACCAATTTTAACTATCAAGAATTTTGCGTTATATTAATTTATAACACATCATTCCAAGTTGTTTGATATACTGCATGTCATTTCTTAGCATTGAAAGTTCCAATGAATCATTATGGTTCCACTAAACCAGGCGTCTTTGATCCTATATCGACTATCAATAATCTGACTTTATATTCATTCATGACAGATCAATCCAAGTTGTTTGATATAAAACATGCCATATCTCAGCATTTAAAGTTCCAGTGAACCATAATGGTACCATTAAAGCAGGTGCCTTCGAACCAATTCGACTAACATTAATTTTACGTTGTATTCATTCATTACACACCATTCCAGGTTGTTTCATATATAACTTGCCATATCTCAGCATTGAATGTCCGAATAAACCATAATGGTTCCATTGAACCAGGTGCCTTTAAAACAATTTCAACTATCATTAATTTTACGTTGTATTCATTTATGACACGTCATTCCAAGTTGTTTGATATATAACACATCCTATCTTAGAATTGAAACTTCCAATGAACCATAATGATACCATTAAACCACGTAGCATTGAACCAATTTGTATTATCATTACGATATATAAATTCATGACGTATCATTCGAAGTGTTTTGATATATTACATGTCACATATTAACATAGAAAGTTTCAGTGAACCACAATGGTTCCACTAAATCCCAGGTGCTTTTGAACCAATTTAGACTATCAATAATTTTAATTTATATTTATTCATGACACGTCATTCCAAATTGTTTGATTGACAGGGTGTCAAAAAGTGTGGTAACATAGCAGATATCTCGGAAATTAAGCATTGTACGAAAAAATGTCCATAATCAATAGTGAGGGAAATTCCATAGTTGGGGGGGGGGGGTACTTTGAAATCTTAAATAGTAACCCATATTTTTAATCTTATATTCAGATTGTACACAGTTTTCAAGAAATGTTTTATTCTTGGTGTTTTTTCAATTGATCCAACCGTTTAGGAGATAAAGGCCCTGAAAGTGTAGAACTTTTAAAGTTTGAACCCAATTTTATCGATGAAGTCAAAGAGATAGGGAGTGTGTCTTTCCTAAGTTTTCATGTGTTTAAGAATCCAAAGTCAAAATTTTAAAAAATACAAAATTTTTCAATAAATACTCACAGACTCTGCCTCCATAGGACTGCAGCCCCCAAGACTTTGCTTGTGCACTAAAAAAATTTGAATTCCTGAAATTTGATTTCGGATTCTTAAAGACCTTCAAAAAGTAGAATAGGAATGTCTTCAAGACCACTCTCTATCTCTTTGTCTTCATTGATAAAATTGGGTTTAAAAGTTCCAATACGCAAAACGATTATACGCAGTAGGAAAGTTCGGACCAAAAATCGATAACTTTTTTGTTACTAAAGAAAGAGTGTTAAAATTTTGCACAAACATAAAATAGTATATGACGCTTCTAATGAATTGCTTTTTATTAGAATTTTCGTAATACAAAATTTTTAAAAAATAAATAAAAATCTACGAACTGGGTACTGCTCCAACCAGCTCTAAGGACATGTAAATAGCGTCAATGCTTTCTTGTCCACAGTGACGCATGTGGTTGGCGCATCTGCACGGTGAGCAGAAGGTTCCTGGTTCGAACCCTGGCTGTGGAATTTGCTTTTCTATTTTCATCAATATTAAGTGTTCTCTTTCACACCCTCTGGCATGAATGCATGCTTCACAACGTCGCTGCATGGACTGTCGTAAAAAGTTCAAAAGTTCCTCGTTCTTCGCGAATCTGGTCCGCAGCTATGGCGATTCCGGCTACCAGCTCTTCATTGGATCCCACTGGTGTCTCGTATACCAAATATTCTTTAAGTGTCTCCGCAGATTCCAAACAACTGTTTCCTGCAGGTATGAATTCAACCTTTTAATCTCAAAAACAATGCCCCAGAGGAAAAATGAAAGGGGTAAACGTTGCTTAGATTTTATTCCTCTATCACCCTCACCTAGAAGCCGAGAGAAATATACCTGCCAAATTTCAAGTTCGCAGGCTTCATAGTTCTGGAGATTTCGTAATGAATGAATGAGTGAGCGTATACATTTTTCGCTCTTTCTTTTATATAATAGTATTTTCCCCCTGCAAAAATCCTCGTCGTCCTCGGCCGCGATCGAAGCCACATCAACGGGCATCAGAGCAACACCACCTAGACAGAAGGCCTGATAACAGAAACGTTATACACTGTTACATCATCATTAGTCGACCATTGTTTATCATATTTCTACCAATAATAAGCCCTAAATTTGGTCGACTAATGATGATGTAACAATGTATGACGTTTCCGTTATCAGGCGATCTTCAGTGGAGATCACGCAACCACTGAGAAATCTAGGCCAATAAGGAAAAATAAAGTTGTCTGCTAGACAGAGAGTAATGCCCACGCAAATGGCCAGAGAGCGCCAGTGAAAAAAAATCCCATCCTGTATTTCTTCATCCATGATCATAGCCAAAGTAATTTTTTATGGCCTATTGTTGCAGAAACTTTACTCTGCATTGTAGGACATGACATACATTGGGCGAGGTCAAAAATGCAAATACCGAGTTGGGTTGGTGAAGCAATGATTATTGCTCGATTTTTAACGTATTGTTGACTGTCGTAGCAACATTGGCTTTCTTCACTAACTCAACTCGGTGTTAGCATTTTTGACCTCGCCCATTGTTGGTCCGCGCATATCATAGTCTCATGTCAGACAGACAGACCAAGCAAAATATTATTTTACCTTTTTCCCTTTGGGCCAACCTGACACTCGACACATGTACACCTTACCCTGAACCTAACGAACATCTGGTGCAAGTATGAGCTCAAAAGTATAAGTGGTTCAAAAGTTTTGAGAACACTTACAGACGCACCCTGCATTTTTATATAGACCTTTCCATTTAAACCGAAACTGGAGTAACTGCGCTGAAGCAGGAGAGCAAAAAACTTGCGTTTCCTACTTTGAAATGTGCAAACAATACTACACATCCGGAGGAAAACGGAGGTTTTTTTATTAGTCCAGTTTCGGTTTCAAGGAAAAGATAAATAAAATCTGGCGCTATCTCTTGAGTAAATAAACAAAAATCAACAAAGATATATGATTTTTACCCCTTCCCCCCCCCTTACTTTAGGGACATGTAAACCTTACTCTGGACCTAAGGAATGTACTGTATGTTGCAAATATGAGCTCAATCGAATAAGTGGTTCAAAAGTTTTTAGAATATTTACAGACGCACCCTGAGCCTGAATTTTTATATATAAAGATTTAGAAGCTAATTTTTAAATAATTTTTTTAACGAAATTTTTCAAAATTCCAACTGGAAGTGCCAGTTTTACTCTTATCAAAATCCAGTTGTTTGCTAATGCAGGCGAAAGAAGATGGCTTAGGAAAATTTAAAATCTATACCAAAGTGTTTAGAAGCTAATTTGAAGTAACTTTTATTCACAAACTTTTTCAAAATTTCTATCGGAAGTAGCCATTTTAGACAGTTGTTTAATTTTTTTCTGTATTTGGACCAGGACATCTATACTATTATATAAAAGAAAGAGCGAAAAATGTATACAGTCACTCATTCATTCATTCATTCATTCATTCATCACGAAATCTCCAGAACTATGTAGCCTACAAACTTGAAATATTATCTAGGTGCACGCTAAGAAAGGTTTTTATTTTATCTTTCTTCCTTTCCATTATAGTTTATTTTTAAAATTCAACTTACCTGGAGCTGAATGGTATTTTTGCCAGCCTTAAAAAATTGTGACGTTTGCTTTATTCATGAAGTTTTTTGCGATTTTTCCGTGGAGCAGCATTAAAATGACTGAAAGTCTTTCGCACGAGATAAAGTGTATGTTTTATTTTTTATCTAAATCGGATTTTTTCCAGCGTTAAAAATTGTGTCGTCGTTATTTGTTTCGTTTATTGAAGACTTATGCGATTGTTCCAAGAAGCAGCATCAACAATGATGCAAGTCTTTTGCGCGGGAATACAATGTATCTTTTA
The DNA here is from genome assembly GCA_023313115.1 of Rhysida immarginata. Lineage (NCBI taxonomy): Eukaryota > Metazoa > Arthropoda > Chilopoda > Scolopendromorpha > Scolopendridae > Rhysida > Rhysida immarginata. Next base: position 91,708 of record JAHWFO010081668.1, on the reverse strand, counting down.
TTTTCTACAGAGTCCATCAAGAAAATTTATACCCCCTAAATAGATATCATCTATAACACACGTCAACACACATTTTGGTGCCGGCGATTTTTCAAGTGTTCTTAAGTAATTTTAGGTGTAGAATTCAAAAAAAAATCATATTTGTTCTATGAAGTATAGTTTTCGAGATATTATGACAAATTTCATATTCGAAAATTCCAGTTTCGATTAGGAATTTGGTTCAGCTAAATTAGACATGAAACATTAAAAATACATCATTTCATTTTCTAGAATACTTTAATGTCATGATAAAACATAGCATTATAACTATAGTGACTACAATAAGCATTTATTCTTCAAAAGAATCAGTTGTAGATGAAAGAAAATCTTAGTTAACACTATGAAGCTTCTCTTTCGGGACATTATTGAATAAGTTTTATTGGTACAGTCTCTTTGCAGAGTCCAGCAGTAATCAGCCATCATGTGCTCATCCTATCTTCGCTGGTAGCGTTCTTCCATTGTTTAGATATCCTGGTCAAATCATTCACCTTGCTCTTCCCCTAAATCACCCAAAATTTCTGGACAACGGTCCAAGTGGCTGTGTAAATAATGAAATTTTATGCTCATTTTATATCCAAGTTCTCTGAAATTACTGAACATATTGTTTACTAGCTCAACGTCGCACCTCTGTACCATAACAAACAGCAAAAGCGCATTAAATTAGTGGTGCTGTATCACAAAAACTGTAGCTGATAAAGTGAAACTGTTTTCATATTTGGGATCATAATCAGCTCTAACATTCCATGCACCAAACAGAAAAAATTTTTTTTGTAGACCTGTGTACTTTTTTCCGTAACAGAAAAAATCGTAAGCTTACACCCTAATATTGTTACGTGTATTGAATGAAAACGATCCTGATAAAAGAAGACCATAATTGCCACCTAGATATAGGAGATTACTGATAAGAGTTTGCTAGGAAATGGATAGGAGTAACTGTTCGCCGTATTCAAAAACACCTCAACACTTATGATAATCAAGTTGAACAGCTGTCGTAATTGTGGAAGTCAATTCATCCTTGATGCCTGTATGAATTTAGTGTTACAACTTTTAAACAGCTTTTTTTCTTTTGCCGAAGCGTGTATACAGTACATTTTTGGCGGATTCTCTATATAGAATATTCTCGAATAATGTGTACAAACTTGGTGGGGGTGATAGAGAGATTAAATCTAAGCAACGTTTCCCTCTTTCATTTTTTTCTCTGGGGCAATGTTTTTGAGATAAAAAATGTTAAATTCCTACCTACAGGAAACAGTTCTTTATATTCTGTGGGGACAACTATACGAGACACCTGTGGGATCCGATGAAGAGCTGATAGCCAGAATCGCCATAGCTGCGTATTAGTTTCGGAAGAAGCAGGAACTGTTGAACGTGTACATCAGTCCATGCGGTGATGTTGTAAAGCATGCATTCATGCCAGAGAGAGTCAATTAGAACACATATTGTAAAACATTTGCATGTTTCATAAAAAAACAAGTCATATTACTGTACTGTATGCAATGTGTTTTTGTTCATTTTATTACATGATGGACCATGATTTTGACGTGTTCCAGAAGCACTGGTTGAGTGGCATATATTACGTCTATGCGATATCCAATATTTTTTAACTCAAAAACAATGCCCCATGAAAAAAAAAATGAAAAAGGTAAATGATGCTTAGATTTGATCCCTCTACCCCCCCCCCAAATTTGTACACGTTATTCCAGAACATCCTGTATACATAAATATGAAAAAACTATAATTTTCTTTATGCGACGCCAGATACTTCAGCTAGTTTACACATAAGAAAGTCGGGTGGTGACCACACCTCAATTTTTTACTTAAAGAACCATATACTGGGTGGGCCCACATTAATATGACCACCTGCATTGTATCCGGAATATCCGCCTGTGGCGGCAAACACAGCAGCTAGTCGACGTGGCAGAGTCAATAAGTCCTCGGAAGGTGGTTGCAGGTGTCTGGGACCATTCGGCGATCAGTGCATTCAGCAAATCTATCACCGTGCGTGGTGGAGTCTAGCTCGCGGCCATGTAGATCGGGATGGTCCCACAATTGTTTAAGTCCAGGGAGTTTGGTGGCCATGGGAATAGCCTGAATTCATTCTCATGCTCCTCGAACTAGTCATGGACAATTTTAGCAGTATGGCAGGGAGCATTGTCCTGTTGAAAGGTGCCATAACTCTGAGGAAACACTGTCGACATGAACTGCATGCTGTACACTGAATGCTGTACCTGGTATGTGATGATCATCAGGTAACGTACAGCATTCAGTGTACCCTCCAGCGGTATCAGTAAACTCAAACCAAAGCACGAAAATATCCCCCAAACAGTCACACCTCCCCCGCCAGCCTGTCGTCTGCCAACAATGGTGTTGGAATGCCTGATCTCAGATGCTTCCCGGTGAATACTCCATCGTCCTTCCACTCTGTTCACTAGAAACCGCGGCTCGTCAGAGAAAGCCACCCTTTGCCACTAAGCCGAGGTCCAATAGCTACAGTCTATCGCAAATTAGAGGCGTTTTCGGCGATGCACAAGCGTCTAAATGGGTGCTGGCATGCCTATTTGCCCCACTGTTCATTTGCTGTGTCAGTTGCTCAACAGTGGCACGCAGATTGGTGTTGGCCAGGTGTCGTAACCGACGCTCGCCTCTAGGATCGATGGCCTATAGGGCCCCACAGTTTCCTCTTCGGTTGCTCGAAACTGTCTGGTTCGTCCAGTCACGGTACACCTTCACAATGGCAGCCCTAGAGCAGTTCACAACGGTTGACGTTTCTGAAATGCTGTCCCCCTTGGCCCGATAGCTAATGATCATCCCTTATTGGAGGTCCGACAGATCACTTGCTATGCCCATGACGGCAACAAATGCTGTGTTAACGGATGCTATTAGACGTCTGCTGTTGTCAGTTTCTAATGATTTGCAATGATTTTTCATCTGCATACCATGGGACGTTCCAACATATTCGAGAAGAGGTGGTCATATTAATGTGTCCTAACCATGTAGTTTGCTTAAGATTCATTATTTTACACACGTTGTATTGTATAGTGTATACAGTTATAATTTTATAACGTCCATTTTACAATACAATTGGTTTATTACTGTTTATATATAATTGTATTGTAAAATGGACGTTATAAAATTATAACTGTATAGTTTGCTTAAGTTAAATAAAAAAATATGCCAGATATTATTTAAAAAATTCTTTCTGCCTTTTTTCTTATAGCAATTTTATTAGCATGAATGTCAAAATCGTGATGTTTCAATCATACAATTAAGGACTGAGTATCAGCTAATAATATATTAAAACTTTTCTTACATTATTAGCATTATAGAAAGAAACGAAACCAGTTATCTTACAAAAAGCTCTTGTCAGTTGCGTCATATGCGAATGTCTTAATCAACTAGTAACATACATTGTGTTCAAAATAAAATTTATCGCCGATATTAACTCCAACATAAGTCACTAAATCACTCTATTAAATATCTGAAAGAATTTCAATTTTGTACCAAGTTTAATACTAAAAAGCTTAAAATTCCAAATTAAAATGAAATATAATGAAATATGGGAATGGGATATTCACATAGGCCTTCCACTTTGTCATGAAAATGTAAACTGAATTTAGGAGAGGGGATTACGGAGTGGGGGGCGCGGGGGGAAAAAAACGTTATAATGCAAAAACATGGTTCATCAGATCCAAACCATTTCACTTAAAAAAAACATTTGCCTCAATAAGAGGTGTACCTACAGATCAAATTTGTTGGCTTTGGTATATGGTATGAATACTACAGCCATTTCTTTGTTTTTTAAAATAAATTAATGTCTCTAAAAAAATTTAACCAATTATCATAAAATGCGTTGAGGCACACTTTAAGAAAGTGTGTATTAATTTTATTTGCTTCTGCTATTTGCCGTTAAAGAGAATTTAGCTCTACAAAATTGACTACGTACATTCTTAGGTAAGCACAAATGAATTTTTTATAAAAATTCAACATATCTTCTAGAATTATGAGTATTTAGGTCGATTTCAAAGAAAAAGAATTTCATTCTAAACCAGGTCACCACCCTTAGTTAGGAGTTTGCCATAATGAAAAATAAAAACCAAAATTATATTTTAAAAATATTATTAAATTAGAGTACGTATTGTAAGCAATTTGGGGTCAATAGACCTGTGGACAATTGTCCTAATGGGGCAGTTTTCCGCGGGAATTGGCCGGGGGGGGGGTTGTCCAGGAGGCAATTCATAGAACCATCTATAGGACCATTAATGACCAATAGGTCATAGATCACTTGACCTATACACTTGAAACGGCACATCAATTGGTCTTTCAATCAGGGCAATAACTACTAAAATTGGTTAAGGAAATTTAATCCATAACTTTTGCAGCTGAAAACATCAATTAATAAACGTGAATGTTAAAATTTGATGAACAGCGTCACATTTTCGAGTGTATTCCCAAGTCCCAAAATCTTCTTTATCTAAAAATGTAATGACTAGAGTGATTAGTAAATGAAAGTGTCAGAGTTATTAAGAAAGACCTCTGCATGAAATATCTCAACTTTTTACGGGTAAAAGTAGCGAGACTTGGCTAAAGGTTTTTACATGCAATGTTTTTGATGGGATTACACTTTATTATGCCTAAGAGATTAAAGAAAAATATTTACAGTAATACGGTTTGAGAAACAGGCATCGAGGAATAAAATTAATCACAGAAATTTTAGTCTTACAATTTCCTTAATAAATTTATAGGAAGAAAAGGCAAATTTTACTTACTATTTTGTAAAAATGTTTGTAAAAGGTGAATGTTTGCTAAAATATATATGAGCTGTTGTTGGAAAAAA
>JAHWFO010081668.1:58215-81835 GCA_023313115.1 Rhysida immarginata | reverse complement strand
CATTTTGTCCGAAATATTTATGAGGAAGTTTGAAGCAAGACTAGCCGCCTCTGAAGAATATTTCCCGGAAGTATGGTATCGTTATGTCGATGATGTATTCGCCGTAATCGATACCAGCAAGACGGATGTGCAATCGTTTTTAAAGCATATTAGCAGGTTTTACCAAACAATACAATTCACTGTGGAACTGGAGGAGAACGGAGCTATTCCCTTTCTGGATCTCAAGATTATACGATCGAAGAACAAATTGGATTTCGACATACACAGAAAGCCTACGCACACCGATATATACATCCACCATGACTCCAACCACTGTTGGAGCCAAAAACTGTCCGCCTTCGTATTCTTGATAGACAGAGCACTCAATATACGTTTGTCTAAGGACAGGTTCAGGAAGGAAGTCAAACGTATTCAGGAGATTGCAATAAAGAACGGATATAGAACTGGAATGGTAAAGGACTTACTCCGGAGAAGAAGATTTACTAAGATGATAAAAGATTCGACGACCCTCAACAACAAACCCACTTCGACGTTCATACTACCTATTACTGTCAACAAGACGTTGACTACCAATTTGCGATCTATTTTCAAGGAGGCGGGCGTGACTGTTACCTACAAAAACCCAAACGTCTTGAGGAACCTCCTGGGTAATCCGAAGGACAAGACTCCGCCTTTACTTCAATCAGGTATATATGAAATATCTTGTGGCAAATGTCCGAAGGTATATCGAGGCGCGACTTCAAAGATCCACACAAGATTCAAGGAATACACGGCCCACGCCAGGTTTGGACGCCCAGAGAGATCGGCTGTGGCTAGACACATGTTAGATACCGGGCACGATATTCGGATAAAGGACTGCAGACTGGTGAGACACGTAAGAAACAGAAATGCACTTGATGCCTTCGAAACCTTGGAAATCGATAGAAAAAACCCGGACTCACTATTGAATGGAGACACAGGGCCCCTGGGGGGGATTCGATTTTGATTAAGTCATTGAAGCTCTCAAGATGATGTTCTCCCCCCCTTTTGTTGTTTTATTTTACTTTGTATAATTTTGTATTGTTTCTGTATAATTTATATTAGGATTTGTATTTTTCTATATAATTTTTGTATTTTTCTGTATAATTGGGATTCTCCCGGGTTTTACGTTTGTAACTTAATTAGAACTATTTTACGACCAGGATATTTCTCCTAGGTCCGTGCTTTTCTCCTATATATAGGACTTGCGCTATGTACCAAATTCACTCATATGGCATTGAATAATGAACCTAAAGGGTTCGAAATACATATATGCTTAATTAAAATTCTTTTTGTTGACAAGAGGTTTTCCTTGTTATTAGAACGATGTTAATTAATTAAAAAATCGTTACTCTATTCGCAAAGTCGGTCGGTCGGTCAATTCTTCAGGTTTTATTTGTAGATAGTCCAGGGAGTGGGCATTGTGAATGCCTCCAATTCAAAGCATTTTGTGTTCAATTCTTAACCGTATATAAATCACGAAAATGCCTTCCGAAAATTGCTGTCGAATGTATTAAGCATGGTAGCGGTGTACATGAAAAGATCATTATAGTAGGAGGCTTCAATATTAATTTTAAGGACAAATCAATAAATGAAATATCAGAATACCTTCTGTCACGTGGTCTTACTCCACATATTCAAGAATATACGACAAGATAGAATTCAGCAATAAGCAATATATTCAGCAATTTCCCTCTAAAATCCGGTGCCATACATAATTTTTTTACAAATTTGGGTCAGATTAAAAAAAAAAAAAACATGGTAGATAACATATTCACCGTACGGAACCCTCTCCACGCGAGTTCGACTCGCACTTGTCCATTTATTTGATTTTGACTTCATATTCGGACAGCTCTTCAAAAATAAGCTATACAAGGCAGACATGTACTATCTAATCCTTGTATCACTGAGCCCTTGTGAAAGGAAAACAAGTAAACTGCTTGCATATCATAGAAACCGCACCGTGTTATCCAAAGATGCACCCTGCTTTCTAAAGAGAGAGACAGAAATCTTATTGACATGATAGAACTTCTCAAATCCTTACCGTTTTTTCTAATTAATTTTTATATGTTGCTACTTAGACCCACCCACTAAAATCACCAAATGTGACGTCACAATTCAGTGAACAGAAAAGCAAACAAACACAAAAGCTCCTTCATGATCATTTAAGCACTAGAAAATTATATACATATTAAATATCTCATATTTGTACCCAATAATAAAAACGGATTGATCAATGTAAGGCGCTATCTGACAAATTTAATAAGTGCACAAATTACGTGTTATGACATCACAGATAGTGTATAATAGAAATATGTTATCAGCTTGAAATCAAGCGTCATTTGATGCAATTGAAATTTCATAATGAGGTGAAGCCAATGACATTTAATAGAATAGTAAGAATGATCTGTTGTTTTAAATTGACTGCATTAGTAGGAAAAAAGTTTACCCACAAAATCGATTCGTATCTCAAAGTTTATCTTATGCAGAGAACAAATCTCATGGCTTAACAAGTCAGGCAACCAAATGCCTAGGACCGATAGGATTCTAAGAAATTCGAGGATAAAAAAGAAAAGCATTTGCTTTTAAAGAAGCCTTTCGTTATTAGGCTTAAGGAAGCCTCTGGTTGCTGAGGCCAGGCATCTTTTAACGGAAATGTGAAATTCGAAATGAACAAAAGTTCAAGAAAGCTTAAATAGAAAGAATATCTTATTTTCTGTACTTCACTTTTCAGAACAAAAATTCTGAACTTCCATTATGTATACCAAGGGTCGTACTACTGATCACCATTTTTGCCAATGGCTCAAAGAAATCAAAGTGGCTGAAGTTACTATATTGCTTTATGTATTCGGACATATAAGAGCCTTTAACTTGTGAGTATTTCTATTTATCAAACCGTTGTGTGTAATGGTTTTTATTCCCATCAGCTTTATCTGGGTACGCCGGCAGTTGGCAGATAGTCGAATATTCTCGGTTGAATACAACTTAGGACATCCCCAAATCTCCAATAAGGGGACGCAGACCAACTCCTGTACAAAAGGTGTTATGTGACCCGTGCTGAAGGGTGGATGGCATTTCGATTGTAGTGTCTTAAACGGAGCCTCTTGTCTACGTGGCAACACTAAGGAATATTTAGCCTTATCCCAGTATGCAGGCACCCCTGGGATGGACCCTCAATTTTGCAATTATTACACCAGTTTATAAATTGTAATAATCCAATTCCATTTGGGGACCCTGCATGGAACCAGCAACTTGCAGTTGATATCGACATGGTAGAAATGCCCTCTGTTAAATCAACTGAATGTAATCAGCATACTGCTTCCGAACCTGAAGGCGCCGCATGCTTTACAGTGTGCATCATCTTGTGAGGATATTGGTATGACTGTCTCAAACCATACTCGCCGCCAGATGCTGAGGTGCATCCAAGCAAACCTGCAGCATAAAAAGCTGGTGGCATCCAACCTCAATGGAACTTTATTGGCCAAGAACATTCACGTAGCTCTAATTCAAGAACCTCTAATACATCAGGATGTTTTTGGTCTTCGAATCCTTGTGGTTGTGTCATATATACCTTTTCCTTTAGTTTTCCATACAAAAAGGCAGTCTTGACATCAGCATGTCGCATTATCCAGCCTTTTATTATGGCAATTGCTATCAGGATTCTGAATGATTCTGGTCTCATAATAGGTGCGTATGTTTGTTCATAATTCACGCCATAGCTTTGTCCGCATCCCATAGCTACTAATCGAGCTTTTCGCTTACTAATGGATCCGTCTGGATTGAGTTAAGTTTTATAAATCCACTTAGATTTTATGGGTTTGACAACACTGTTGGTTTTTTCTAATTCCCATACTTCGTGCCTTTTTGGTGAATCATACTCTTCCATCATGGCAATTTTCCATAGATCACTGTCCTCACAGTTGATAGCCTCTTCGTAGTTCTCTGGAGTGTAGGCTTTTCGTACTAGTTCAATGTCATCAAATTCACTACCGTCGGTGTACTCATCAGCGTTGTAACGGGGATTAATTCCTATGATGATGTTATTTCGGATTCGTGAAGATCTTCTAATTGTTGGACATAACATTTCCGAAGTTGTTGAGTTGTTAAAGTCAGTGTCACTTTCAACTCGGTTAATTTCATTTTCTTTATGTAGACTTTCCTCGTGTAGACCTTCTTCAGGTAAACCTGTTGCCACTTGGTGGTTTTGGTTTTCAGTCTGTGATAAGTCTGTCGGAAATTGCATGTCGATATTTACGTAATGATCAACAATATCTCTCTGGAGATCGTTGAGTAGCTGTACTCCATTTTGTTCTTCTAGAAACTTGCATGCCCTTGTTTCTTCAATCTTGTCAGTTTCAACGTTAAATACTCGGTAGGCTTTTCGTTTTTTGGAATATCCAACAAAGATTCCTGGTTTGTATTTCGCATCTAATTTGTTTCGTTTTTCTATTGGTACAAATATGTAACATAAGCAACCAAATCTTCTTAGGTAGGTAACTGTAGGTTTCCGTCCTTCAAATAGTTCTTCTGGACTTAATCGTTTTTCAAGTTTTGCAGAAGTAAAGTTTTTAACGTGAGTTGCTGTAGCAACAGCCTCTGCCCAAAATTCAGTTGGTAACATACTGTCCAATAGTAATGCTCTTGTTCCTTCAATAATGGTTCTATTAGCTCGCTCGGCAATACCATTGCTTTGCGGGCAGTAGGGGACTGTTAGTTGTTGTTCTATCCCTTTTTTCTTGCACATCTCTATGAATGCTTGGTTGATGTATTCGGTTCCATTATCACTTCGTATTGTCTTTACTCTCTTATTGACTCTGTTCTCTACTTGCATTATAAAATTTTCTATTATGCTTGTGGTTTCGTGTTTACTTTCAAGAAAGAATGTAAAAATTTTTCTACTGTAGTCATCAACAATAGTGAGTATATATTTGGCTCCACCTTTGGATTTGATTTGAAGATGATTTGAAGATGTTACAACGATTAGATCAGTATGTAACATTTCAAGGGGTTGATATGTTCTTTCTTCAGTTACTCTTTTGAATGATTTCTGTGTTTGTTTTGATTTAATGCATATTTCACATGTTTCCATTTTGCTCTCTTCATATTTGAGATCTCTTACTATGTTCTGTTTCTTCATCCGATCAAGATAATATTCGTTTACATGACCCATTCTTTGGTGCCATATCATCTTTTCAGAGTATCTTTGCTTTCTGCTATCAGCCTTTTGGGCATTTTCTTCTAAAGCATTCAAAATGAAAAATCCATCCTTTCGATTGATTGTGGCAACAACAGTTCTCTTGCCATTTATTATCCTTCCGCCACTTTTATCCAGAATGATCTTCATGTCATCATCTACTAATTGATTTACCGATAAGAGGTTACCGTAATATTTGGGACACACAGGACTTCTCTCAACTTGATTGGTTCATTTGTTTCACCTGTGGTGATTTCAATGGTGCCCTTTGATTTGGATTTCATTCTCTCCCTATTCACTACAATAATTGTTCTTTTATCCGGCATTGTCTGTTCGAGTAAGTCTTCTGATGCTGTTTCATGTGTGCCGTGGCTCCCGAATCGATTACCCAATGTTCTTCATTTTCATTCGGTGAATCCATCATAGTCGTCTTGACAGTCCATGCTCTTTCCATTCCTTCATATTCTTCTGCTCGTTTTGCCATTTCATTTGTATTGTTGCGTTCACCCCTTCCTTGATACTATCTTTTATTGTTCTCTTGGAATCCCTTCTTTTGCTTCAATGTTTGTTGGTTTCCTCTTGTTGGATAAGAATTTCGCTGGTTCCCTTTTTCATCGTCAAATTTGTTTTTCCTGTTCGGGTTGTACCAACATTGGGCGCTTAAATGTCCAATCTTGCCAAAAGTGAAACACTTTTTCGAGATCTGTGTCTTGTAAGCAGTCTCTCTCTCAACAAAGTCTTTACGTCCTTCTTCCTTCACAAAGGCAAACTCAACATCTTCCATGGTAACATTTTTCATGCCTTCTACCTTCCTGGCAACGTGGTAAAATTTGGGTGGTAGTCCTTCAAGTAGGCAATTAATTAATTCTACATCGTTCATACCCATGCCTAAGGTCTTGGCTTCTTCATTCAGCTTTCTACCTCGCTTAATATAGGTTCTCCATTCTTCTTCTTTTTCCATTTTCAATCTTGCAATTTTGCTTCTCAACGTTGTCCGACTCCTTTCTAAACTGCCTTCATGTCTCTTTTGTATGTCTTCCCACACATCTTTCGGGTGGTTGAAGTTCAAAATCAGCGCTATTTCACTTGGATCCATTGCACATGTCAGGATTGTTAAGGCTTCGTAACTTCTCTTTTCCCAGTTTTCATAATCCTTTTTTAACTGCTGACTCTGCTCGTCGGTTGGAGGATCCTTCTTTGGTTCAGTAATAACTTTTATTAGTCCTTTACTGAGTAGCGTATTTTTCATTACATACTTCCACGTTGTGTAATTGCTGTCATTCAGTTTCGGAATCGCATTGACGAGGTTCGCATTTATGCCGCCAATTTCCGCCATCTTGTGATTGTGTTCGGAAACGAAAGTTCTCTGCCGTTATTAAACGTATATTTTGCTTTTAAACGTTTTCTTGAATTAGATCTTTTTGTCTTACTTATGGCGCAGTCTTCGCAGTTGCTGAACTCATAACCAATGTTGTTTTATGCGGCTGCAGAGTATTTTTGTGGAGAATAAAGGAGAACGAACTTTTGCATGAGCGATAGATTTTTAATGAACTGAAGAGAGTTAGAACGTTTTTGTACACATGCGCAATAAAATCACACAACAGCCTGACGCGTGGTGGCAAAATTAACAACATTGAAGAGATTAATAAAAACACAATAAAATAATTATCGACATAAATAAATCATATTATTAATAAATTAAATTAAGTCAAACAAAAAGCATAACAATAAGTAACGCCTTCTAGCAGCAAAACAGGAAATCAATTCGCTGCCCCTGGTTTCACATTCTCAGCAGCGATGGGCAGGCCTGAAATAATAATAACAGGCACTGGCATTGGCAACATCTCTCTCTCTCTTGAATACTCCACTCTATTATGGAGAGAAGACGAGTCCGCCCGAACTTATGTTCGCTGCGAGCCACCCAGCGCCTCCTGAACTGACCAGCCACCACGGGCCATGAGAGTGCACCCATGGCACCGCTTCAGCTCATCAGGACCCCTTCCGTGATGAGACGACCATCCAGGAGCAGCAAGCTAGATGACACACAGGCAATGCAGATATGCATTCAGTCCCGTGGCCAAGCATAATCAATACATTCTCATGCCCAATAAACTAGTTTAGACAATTTGGCTCCCCAGACACCTTTCTTTCTTGGCATGGCCTGTGCAGGAGACTTCAGTATTTTCATAGGGGAATGGCTATTAAAGTAATATAGGGATAGCGCGGTCGATAAACTATTACACGATTCATAAATTAGAACAACCACATGCTCACCTGATGTGGCATTAAGGTAAGTGAGATAGAAACTAGTGGCCCGACCTTTACAAGTGTAAGGTTAAGTGAATGCTCATATTTGGAGCAGTTACGACATGAACCTTACAGAATTGGCCACAGTTGACAGGATATTTCATATTTCAATCTTTACAAAAAATTGGCCCAGCCAATAGTATTAATTAAAGGATTTGCCTAAAAGATGTCAGGATCCTGAGTAATTGTATGGGACAGGAAAGAAAATGAAAACGCATAAATTTGTGTGATGCTCAAAATGAGAATTTTTCACATCACATTTTTTTTTTCCAATCTTTCTTGATTCCTTGCCAATTTAATATTTCAGTTTAATTTTTTTTTAGTTTTCCGGAAAATTATTATTTATCATTAATTTATTTTATGTTATTTTTTTTTGGCTTTGAATCAATATTCCTTATTACCTCATAAAGCTTATACTGACAAACCATATAGTTCTTGGGCATATTTTCTGAGAGTTTTATTTTTCATATACAATTTTCATAGGCATTTCTCTTTCTAAGACAATTATTTTTTTTTACATATATATGCAGTTTGTTGCATAGTCATATTTTTATGAATCATTTATTGAAACAGGATCCTGCAGATAATAAATATTGAGAATTGTAATGATTCTAGCTTTAAACAAATGCTGTGAATGTATTCAGGTATATTCCACTATTTGTATTAAATATTTTTTTTTTAATCTTTATGTCTTACTCAACAATGTTGCCTAGGTTTATCAATTGTTGATTCAGCAGTTGATGCCATTCCATAATTTGCATGTTCAAGCTTCAGGGAATGCATTGCCATTGTTTTCATGTGCTAGCCATGAGCCATTGGATTGTTACTCCAAAAGCTTAAATTGAACAACACTGCAAATTTTCTTCACTGCTCTTCAGGCCATCAGCCAGGATGCCAGCCTGATTCTGCTCCTGGCTTGAAAGTTTGTGTAGTGTGTTTGCCTCCCCCTGGTGTTTCCTGGGAGAGGTCTTTTCTCTCCTTAACCCAAAAACTTTAATCTTTTCAATATCAACCATGGAACGCATGGTTGATATGATTGCCGATGGCCCCTTCGCCGTCGGCATGTTTATGAAGGAGGTATATGCCAAAACGGGTATACCTCCGGTTCTTCCATCGGGTTTTTCCGCTGTTTCTGTCCTGCAGAGGCTTTCTCCGACAGAGTCGAAGATGCTCTGCAGGCAACAGAATGTTGCAGACCGAATTGTGGCTGCGGACTTCGTCAAAGTTGGGCAAACCACCGTCCACCTGAGTTACGCCGAACCCGGATATGTTCCAGTTCTTATCCGGGGTGCATCGCCACTGATGGCTGAGAAGTATCTACGTGACTACATTTCGGACTACGGGGTGGTGCGAAGAATCTCGTACCCAGTGCACCCGGATTCTCCTCTTCAGATGACGGGCGACATCGTAGTGTACATGGAACTTCATAAAGACATTCCAGAGTTCGTTGTAATGCGCGCAGTTAAAGTCTTCGTGTCTTACAAGGGACAGAGGCTGTGCTGCTGGTACTGCAAAAAGACTTCCCACGTTCGGAAAGACTGTCCTCTCCTTCGGAAATGTGATTCCTGCCACAAGACCGTGCACAAATTCCACCAGTGCCAGGAGAGGTCAGACGCTTTATCAGCAGCCCCAACGCCATCGCCTCGAGGAATGTCGTCCCAGCAACCAGCAAAGATGACTTCACCGGCCAAGTCACCTGAGCCGAGCAGAGCAACAGCGCCTCGTCCTCCACCGAGGAAGTCGAAGGCGACCCCACCATCGTCGCCTCGTCCTCCACCGAGGAAGTCGAAGGCGACCCCACCATCATTGCCTCCTCCTTCATCAAGGAATTCGAAGACGGCCCCACCATCGTCGCCTCTTCCTACGACTCCTGGGAAGGAGATGCCTCCTCGGCCTCGTGTGGTTAAAGAGACTGTTCCATCACGTCCACCTTCGCCTGATGTTTCCCCGATGGTGGAGGACTGCCACTCTGCAGAAGTCATCTTGGACGATTCGTTGTGCTCCGAGTCGGTGCTTGATGTGGAGGAGTTTCCTGCTCTTCCTCCACCTGCTCCTTCATCGGCATCGCAGCCTCTTCGAATCGCCTGTGCGCCCACGCCTGGTACTATTTCATCCTCTGCTGGGACTACCAAGCCATCAGCGTCTGCTCAGCGGGATCTTTTTGCGAGGGCTCTTAGGCCCGACGACATCGTAGCAAGAGGGACGGGATTCGTGTGTCCTCTTCATCTGAACGAGACAGCGGCGTAGACCGTCATCATCGCAGCCCCTCTTCCTCTTCGGGAGGTGCTCGCTCCCCTAGACGGAAGACATCTGAGCCTCCTCTGTCATCTGTTAGGCTCAAGACTCCTTCAGATACAGGTCAGCCCCCGTCAGCGTAAATTCGCAGTGAAGGTCTTTTCCCTAAACGTTCGTTCCCTTGGTTCGTCATTCAAGCAATCGGTTTTGTCATCATTCGTTGCCCTGTACAGGCCAGATATTCTACTCCTTCAAGAGGTTAAGCTTGCTGCTTCGCAACAGCTTGCTAACCTACCTGGCCTTCGCAGTCAATATCCATCTGCGCAGTTCTTCATCAACTCATCGTCGCCACATGGACAAGGGGTTGCTACCATCATCTTCAACCCCTCCATTGTGGTGTCGAACTGCGTCTTTGACTGTGAGTGCAGGGTAATTTCTTTGGACCTCCTGCTATCTGGTCTCAAATTCCGATTGCTTAATGTGTACGCCCCATGTTTATCAGCAGAGAAACGGACATTCTTTGAAGACCTGGACTTCTACCTGTGCTCGTCCTTGCCTGCAGTGGTTGCTGGGGACTTCAATTGCCATCCGGATGAGAACAAAATCTTTTCATCTGGATAGGTCTACCAGTTGTGCCAGCGGAATGCACTATTCGATCTGTGGGCGTCTTCTTCCCAGTCCAACCAATAAGGGTCCACCTTTCACCAAGGGCCCTCTGTGTCATCAAGGTTGGACCTTTTTCTAGTAGACGCCACTTTCGCTGGTGCCCCTGGTTCCATGGAGGTCATTCCGTGCTGACCTGTCAATTACCCGTCCCTTTTCCGAAGATGAAGTCAAGAAGTTTCTGTCGATGGATGGCCATCATCAGTCCAGCCCTGGATTAGACGGCATCCCGTATTCGTTCTACAATGCGACTTGGAAACTTCTTGGGCCTTTCTTGGGCAAGTTTTCAACTCCATACTTAAGGACCCTTCCTCCATCACGTCGGACTTTACCGCAGGGAGAATCATCTTACTCCCCAAGGTACCGAATCCTGAACTCGTCACCCAGTGGAGGCCTATTACTCTACTCAACACAGATTATAAGGTCTTCACTGGCGTGCTCCAGCAACGTCTAGAATGCTTTGCCGACGAGTTCTTCGATCCGGGACAATCCTGCTCCATTCCATCTCGCAGGATGTCTGACAACATCATCACCATCAAATGTGTTATGGAGGAAGCATGTGTGCGTCGTCAGACTCTTGCCGTCCTAAGTCTTGACCAGGAAAAGGCCTTTGACAAGGTGAATCACGTGTTTCTTTTCCGAGTGTTTCACCATCTTCATCTTCGGAAATTTGCTACGATTATCTCAGCACTATATGCTTCTGCCACGTCATGCGTGGCGATTAATGGCTCCAACTCGCCTTTCTTCAAACTGTCCAAAGGCATTAGGCAGGGGTGTCCCATCTCTCCCCTCTTATATATTTTCTATTTGGAGCCATTATTACAATTTCTTAATCGCCACCCAGATGTCCGGGGGTACGATTTGCCAGCTGCTTCCATCAACATCCGTACGCTGGCATACGCTGATGATGTAGTGTTATTTGCATCTGATGTGTATTCCCTAGGTATCTATAAAAAATCTTTTGATCACTTTAGAACTTCGACGGGAAGTTCCATCAATCTCGTCAAGTCTAAAGGCATCGCTATTGGGAAGTGGACAGTGGACTATCTTCAAACCTTCCCAATAAAGTGGTGTGAGCAAACACAGTGCTGGGATACGTCTTCTCCTTTCTACCCGACATGGACTCTCGTCACTGGCAGCAAGTTATTGACAAGTGTTTGTCTCGCCTTGGCAAGAACTTTCGTTATTCCACGTCGATGTTTGTCAAGGCGAGGTTCATCAAGTCACACATCTTGTCCCTATTGACATCGAAATGCCTATTCGCCTTGCCATCTCCTCAACTTTTGAAGAAGGTGCACGGTGCCATTGCAGACTGTATTTGGGGGTATGCAGCAGCCCGTCATCCCCTTCGCCGGGAACTGCTGTATATCCCCTTCGAGGGAGGAGGCCTGGGCCTGCCTAACATCCGGCACTACCTCATTGCGGCCAGAATAACTGCCTTGATCCGGGTCTTCCTTCTTCCCCCTCCCATCTGGGCCAATTTTCTGTTCCTGCACCTGCGTTTTTTCTTCAAGGTGAATGGGCTACCAGTTCCCACTTCGCTGCCAGTGACAATCAACCTACGATCTCCTGGGTTCTACAACCGACTCCAGGGAGACTTAGCGACCTTTATTCAAGATCTGCGTCAGGTAGACCCACAAGACTGGGGAAGCCTACGTCTATCTTGGTTCTTCCAGCAGGCCGACCGGGGTGCGTCTTCTGACATTGTACGCTGGCACCCCGAATATCCATGGTCAGCCATCTTGAAGGCCATCAAGTCCTTCGCCTTCGAGAGGACTGTGTTTAATTTTCAATGGCGTCTGCTGCACCATGGATTCTTTACTCTCCAACGTCTACATCAGTGGGGAGTAGTTGGTTCTGCTGGTTGCCTGTTTTGTGGGTCTCCCGAATCCATCGACCATGTCTTTTTCGAGTGCCCGTTCTCACAGTCCATCTGGGATCGCCTTTCATCACATTTTAATTTGACTGCCTTCTCCATCCAGTCAGTGCGATTTCTGATGGACTACTCCACCGGTGTTGCTTATAAGCTGGACCTGGCCACTTTCCATCGCCTTCATGAATAGGGAGCTTTGGCTGGCTCGTCAGCAACGACTTGCTGGTGTGCCTCCGCCAGCCTCAGCCATCTGGAGAAGAGGTGCCTCCCATCTTAGGTCTTTCCTCCAGATTGAGTGGCCACGGCTTGGCCCAGCTACGTTTCGGAGACGCTATTCATCATCTCAGCGTCTCTGTAAGGTCATTGGAGGGGATACGAACAACATCTTGTATCTCTTCACCTTTCCCCTCAACATCGATGACCGACCGGTGAGAGTACGGGCCTCCTCTTGAGGCGTTTACATAGGAGCAACCCTTGAAGGCTGCCCATACTCCTATCGCATGTGCGCCTGGGCACCCTGCCTGTTTTACGATCTAAGGGTGCCCCTCTGGAGCCATACCACCGGCTCCAGTTCCAACAGCGAAATTCCATCTAGTGTTTACCGCCTCTTCAGTGTGTCTTCCATAGTTCTATCTGCAAAAATGTAATAGATTACATAGTCTTTTTCTTCCTTCATCAATATCAGGAAATGTAAGCAACTTTTCAATTTTCACCCTCACCTGTTAAGTCTGTTGAGATGGACATTCTTCTTCATAAACTGTGATACAGATTGTTCTGGCTTTCCAGACAACCTCTTCTCCGGATTTCATTTACATCCAGTTCTAAACATGTAGCCACCACACTGTTGTAGTGCGTCATGCTGAGTGGGACTTAGTTAATTTTTCTATTAGGACAATTTAACCTTTCTAAATTCATTAAATTTTTATTTTTGTTTTATTCTCTTCATTCTTCAGTCTAGGCCAATATGTAATTAGAAAATATCTTTTTATCAATTTTTTTGGGGGGCTTAATTTGTTAACTTGTGTCCCATTAATCTTATTCACATCCTGTTTGTGGTTAATTGCTGAGTAGTCCCATTTTAATAATTTTCTTTTTTATATTTAGCTAAAATGCTATTATATTTTTTTTTCATGTCTTTATGATATGAAATTTTCAGTTTTATAAGAGAATGTTACTTCTCTTAATTTTTGTAATTGGTTGAATCAATCCATGAGTTATTTTAATCTCATTGGTTACCCATTGTCACAACTCTGAATAACTTTATGTTATTGCACTTTGCCTATTTTTGCATTGAACCTTTCAATGTCTGATTTTGTGTTGGCCACACAACTGGATTATAACTATATTTCCTATGCACATGTTTGTGTATTCTATAGTTTCTGCCTTTAAAACATTGAAATATCTTGGCTTGATTCAAGCACGGGGTAATATTAATTCTTGTTGTATCTTATCTGCAATATAAATGTAATAATCTTTATATTTCTTGGGAAACTTAATTTATTTTCTCCTTCAAAAGAAAAGGATATTTGGGATTAAATTCTATAAACTTTCTTGCTTATTAAAATACAAATATTTTCTATCTTTTTGTGTCTGCTTCTAATTAAATTGTATACACACCTATTAAAACTTTATTCAGCCAATTCCTAAATAACTTAAGATTCTGGTAAATAAAAAAAAAAAATAACACAACGCAATGTCTGATTCAAATGATGTTTGAATCATAAATCCACTATATGGCACTCTAGTAATTTAATTTTCTTGGTGCTAGCGGAGCATCTTAAGTAATTTTTCATTTCTTTAAGAATTTTTAATATAAAGCTAACTTTAACTTTTTCTTATTTAATGTTTTTGATATCATAACTTCAACGTCCTTCAATGTTATGAGTAGTCTTATTTGACTTGGTAACTTTCTTTTCAATATATCATTGGGTGCTTGAACATTTTGACTATGTTCTTGAAATGTAGGCATTGATTTGCATCTTCATAATTAGTTCACCAACCATTAATATATGGTTGGCACATTTGAATGTTGGCATATGTTTATTTCATTTTAAGCCTAATAATAGCTTACAAAAACAAATATTAAATAAATAATGAACAAATAGATAAGCCATTCATAGGTTATACAATATAAAAAAGAATAAATGAAATGGTCTTGTATACATGTGGTCGAACTTTTTCCATTCCCCCTTACTCAGACGGTGTGTTCGAGGGTAGACTTGTGGGTAGATAGTTCAAAAAAAAGATTGGAGTTTTGGAACCCCGAGACAAAATTATTCCAAGATTATTGGCAGCAAAGGTTATTTCAAAGGTGTCTAAATCTAACACTGCTCCTATGCGACTTTGGTAATAATTAAAAGGCAAAATTTTGAGGAATATATATGAGGCTGAGGAGGAAGCAGGAGCTTCAACAACACAATTAAGATTAGGGAGAAAAAGACATTGGATAGGAAGGAATTTCTGAAATTGTTTGATCTAGAGCATTTGCAAACTGGGAAGAGGAGTTCCTTAGAATAATTCTTAAGTCATTATGAAGACGTTTTTGCGCAATTGGCATTCGACTTAGGGAATGCAAAATTGATTATCACGAAATTGACATGGGGACCTCCCCCAAACGCTCAGGCCCCATACGGAATTCCATGCTCACACAGAGCTATTATGAATGAGTTGATTCAGGAATTATTAAAGAATGACGTGATACAGAAACTTGTAGTCCCTGGAGCGCACCATCCTTACTAGTTGCTTAAAGAGGGACCGTATATACCACTTTGTCGTCGACTATAAAGAATTAAACTGAGTGACAGAGGTAGATCCTTACCCATTACTGCATATTTCGAAAATTGTATCTCAATTAAGCAAGGCGAAATTTTTCAGTGGTTTAGACACCAACTGGGGCTATTTCCAGCTTGAAATCTTTCTATATATATAAAGAAGGATGTTTGTTTGTGGGTTTTGGGGTTTGTTTGTTTGTTTCTTATGCAAATCTACAGGTTTATTCCGATCATGATGAAATTTTGCATACATGACTTTCACACCATGAGGAAGGTCACTGTCTACCTCAGATTTCGGAAAAAAATTAATTATCGATAAAAAATCGATATTCATAGATATGGAAGGGCATATTAATTAGAAATATCTCATGACCAACAATGCAAGGAAAATTTTGTGCAACAATAGGCCCGTCGTGTTAGCATCAACAATGGTCTCAATGCGCAATTCACCAATAACAATGAGCACAAAATTATTCAAAGAATTATAACAATGAACATAAAATGATGATGCAATTACAGAACATTCATTTCCAAGAATTATAACAATGAACGTAAATGATGATGCAATGATAGAAAGTACTTTTCAAAGAATTATAACAAGGAACATACAATGATGCAATGACAGAACATTCGTTTCCAAGGAATATTAATAATGAACATTAAATGAATTTACTAGACGATATAGATAGGGCAGTATCTCTCGATCATGAGGTACATGTGTCTTCCTTCAGCTCCCTAACAAGCGTTCAGACGATTGGGAAAAATGTGTCTGTTTTTTTGTGTATGAGTGTGTGTTTACATACAAGCATAATTATGCCGGTCCTCTGCTAGATAAATATATGAAGAAGGATGTTTCTGGATTTGTTTGTGTGTATTGAATACAAGTCTACAGTTTTATTTTGATCTTGATGAAATTTTGCAAATAAAGTTTGTGCAACAATATGTATCAACAATGGTGTCAACAGGCAATGCACCAAAACTAGGCAGGGATCAACAATATCTAAATCTTATGACCACCAATCAAAGGCAAAATTTGTAACAATGCATAGAATTCCTGTAATTAAGGCTTTTCTTAGAAAAGAGAGTTCTTAGTACTTAACAATTTTTGAAACTTTTTAAAAATGATTAGTAAATGGAAATAATGGAAATTTAGCAGACTATTGAGAAAGAGTGCAAAGACAACAGAGGAAGCACTCTTTTACTTCCGTGCTGTATTGAGCAAATAGTAAGCAGGTCAATAGATTGGCGATCGCTAGACTACAAAAAGAGATGAATGGCCAAGTTTTGATTCAAGACATCAAGAGAAGAAAGGGAATTGCAATAACATCAAGTGTACATCTAAAGTAAGATTACGTGAGTAAGAAATTATTTAGACTAGCAATAGCATCCATGGAGAAGTCCATCCATTGTGATTTTTTTCAAATGTTTAATAAGAATTTATATTGTATTAATTTTAAGCGTTTTCATGTGTTTATTTTTAAGATATTTCAAAATTTTTCAAAAAAAAAGTCCGAATCCCAGAGGGGTTATCACCTAGCTTATTTGGTAGTTGTCACGGATAAATTATTTTGGGATTTGAAGCAAAGTCTTGGAAGCGCTGATAACCTTAAATAATGTGACACAGTCATAGATATTCATGGGAAAAGTAAATTTTATTCATGAGGTATATAAAATAAATAATTGGACGCCCTCTGTCACGAGGGTGCCGTAAAATGTTTTTCTAATAAACAAAGGATAAGCAATAATTTGCTGCAAGTGCAATAAAATAAAGGGAAAAACAAGTAAACCCTATTAACTTGATTTAAAGGAAAAAGGATAAACTTGATGTCACAACGACATAAATTAACTGACTAACAATAATAGTAGGACCTAAGCCAACTAGTAAAGTTCGATTCCGTGAAGAACTTTACACAGAAAAACAAAGCAAACTTGCGGTAACTCAGTTTCTGGATTTCAAATTAAACGCCATGGAGAGCGGTGACGCATATTGCGTTTAAGGACTTGCTGAGGGCTCATTTTCTAATAGAGAAAAAAAAAAAAAAATATCACACAATTAATAGAAGCCAGTATCTTAACTAATCTGCGCATTAAAATAATTTTACACTGCAAGAACTATGAGCGTCGTCGGGAGATGGAAATAGTCTCACAGACATTTTGCCAGAGAGAGAGAGAATAACGAGAGAGAGCTCACCTTATAATATTGGGAAGAGTGCTCCCAAATCCTCCTCGGCCAGTGCTTGAGTTCCCCAGGGCATCATTACATTGTAACGCTGGCTGGAGAAACTTTTAGTCGTAACGGATACGTTGACTAGGGCTTGATATAGTTCTCGGGGCACCTGTGCTGCATAAACCAGGGCGAAGAATGCGCTTGTCACTAATGGTGGCCTCTCTGGCTGGGAATAGTTTTATGCTCTTCCTCGGGACCGGACTCCGTGCTTGTGGCAGCGACGTCGCGTAGTCGAACTGGAAGCTGCCGTCTCCTCATCACTGACTACCGTCTTACTGATGAACCCTTCGGCGTGCTGTTTCTTTGGTCGTACCAAGTTCCACAAGTTAATAACTCAGGTTCCGTAAAGCCTAGATTAATGAAATTTGGAGAAATAACAGGCTGCGTAAAACTGTGTATACCGTTAAAATTTGATCTAATTCTAACAAGAAGTTTCCGAGTTACTCATTCAACATCATAACACGTGCTTACTTGTGAGTACTAACTAGCACTTGTTACAATTTTGACTGTGTAACTCGGAAACTTCTCGTTGGAATTCAATCAAATTTTAACGGTATACACAGTCTTATGTACCCTGTTATTCCTCCAAATTTCATTAATCTAGGCTTTAGAGAACCTGAGTTTTTAACTTGTTGATCGTGGTGGCGGCATTTTAATTTCTGTTCATATCTCAGTTATCGTTCAAATTCGGATCCATGTTCATAGGACGTTTTGTGTTTATCTTAACCTTTATAATACCCCCTTTAAGTATTTTACATTCGATGTAAATCACTTTGTATAGGTCGGCTCGACGAGTCATTTGAGTTTGACCCCCTGAGAAAGCATTAATAAGCAGCTCACAGAATCGTGTCCATGACAATGGGGCCTGCGGTATACCTAGTGCTGTCACCCAACACGCGGCTGGCCCCTTGAGGTAGGCTGGTGCAATTTGCACACATCTATCCAATGGGTTACCTTTGCAGTTTGCTATCATGGCAAACTGTTTGAGAAAAGCCTCGGTATCTTCCCGCGGAGCCCCAGTAAAGGTAGGAAACGTTAGGTTATTGATGGCAGCTTGCGTCGCATCAACATGCAGATGCGCGATGGCTTGTGCCAACAAATTGGCTGCTGGAGGAATTTACATGTTCATTTTCTTTCTTCAATCAAAAAAAAACAAATTCTAATTGGCCGCTAGAGGTAAAAAATAAGGGAGCAAAATTATTATTATTTTTTTTTTCCTTTTAATCAAAAACCCTTCAGTTACCTCTCAAACTTAAAACAATAATCCCCAAAGAATTACCATAACTGGCCCTACGCGCCACACAAGGCGCAACCGCAGCTAAAAAAAAATGCCTTAGCCTATACCTTAACAATTAGGAATCTACAATACCCTAATAATTAAAGTAATCAAACGCACCCAGAGCAATAATGCATCCACTAAAGACTGAAAAGCTCTGTTTTGAACCAAAAGTATTTATGACTCTGGCGTATAATTGGTTAACTTAGCACCCAGAGAAACGTTAAGGCCATATAAAACCCCTCTATAACTAAGCCCGCCTTAACACAGGCCGTCCTGCACTGCCAAGAATTAAAAGAGCAAACCGATGCATGCAAATGAGCCTCTTGTGAACCAGCCACCAATTACACCACAAGGAAGTACAACTACACCAAACAACGTATAATACTGCGCCTGATGTGAAGCCGAACGTTCTGCACCACAAAGAAAAGCGACAGTAGCAGAGTAAACGGAAACGTATGACTGAGGTCGCCGTAAACCGAAACGCTCTGCACCACAAAGAATAACAACAGTAGCAGAGTAAATTGAAACGTGTAACTGAGCCCGCCGTAAACCGAAACGCTCTGCACCACTAAGAAAAACGATAGTAGCAGAGTAAATGGAAACGTATGACTGAGCCCGCCGTAAACTGAAACACTCTGCACCACAAAGAATTAATATAACTGTGTCACGGATAAATTATTTAGGGATTTGAAGCAAAGTCGTGGAAGCGCTGATAACCTTAAATAATGCGACACAGTCATAGATATTCATGGCGAAAGTAAATTTTATTCATGAGGTAAATAAAATTAATAATTGGACGCCCTCTGTCACGAGGGTGCCGTAAAATGTTTTTCTAATAAACAAAGGATAAACAATAATTTGCTGCAAGTGCAATAAAATAATGGGAAAAACAAGTAAACCCTATTAACTTGATTTAAAGGAAAAAGGGATAAACTTGATGTCACAACGACATAAATTAACTGACTAACAATAATAGTAGGACCTAAGCCTACTAATAAAGTTCGGTTCCGTGAAGAACTTTACACAGAAAAACAAAGCAAACTTGCGGTAACTCAGTTTCTGGATTTCAAATTAACCGCCATGGAGAGCGGTGACACATATTGCGTTTAAGGACTGGCTGAGGGTTCATTTTCTAATAGAGAAAAATAAAAAAAAATATCACACAATTAATAGAAGCCAGTACCTTAACTAATCTGCGCATTAAAATAATTTTACAATGCAAGAACTATGAGCGGCGTCGGGAGATGGAAATAGTCTCACAGACATTTTGCGAGAGAGAGAGAATAACGAGAGAGAGAGCTCACCTTATAATATTGGGAAGAGTGCTCCCAAATCCTCCTCGGCCAGTGCTTGAGTTCCCCAGGGCATCACCACGTTGTAACGCCCGCTGGAGAAACTTTTAGTCATCACGAATACGTTGACTAGGGCTTAATATAGTTCTCGGGGCACCTGTGCTGCATAAACCAGGGCGAAGAATGCGCTTGTCGCTAGTGGTGGCCTTATAGGCAGCTTCGACCCAAGGTGATCTAGAACAAGGTGGGGGTCAGTTTGCCGGAACTGGTAAAAATTGCCTTACTGCGCAAGCGTATTTTGACGTCACTGGATGACATCGAAACCAATACTTGCTAAATCGAAACCTCAACAGAAACCAAAACATGGCGGCAATGAAAACAGTCGTGCGATAGCGATACTTGACGATTCGTTCGTTTCCTTCACAATTCTCATCCTTTATACTATTTATTTTAATTAAATACTAATGCCATTATAAGGAGGGACTTATAATTATTGTAAAATGTACTTGCGTTTTTCTTTTTAATGTGAACTCAGGGTTAATGTTAACTATCTGCACATCGCGCGATGACTGATCATGCGACCAAGGTAAGTGAAATTTACTGTGACTAAATAGAAAAAGGGGTATATATCAGTTCGTTAGAAAGGGGGGTGTCTTTAAAATATAAATTCATTTACCTTGATCGCATGATCAGTCATCGCGCAACGTGTGGATATTTAACATTAAGCGAACACAGAGACAAGGACGATAACGTATTTCTCGTTATCATTAGGCCTAATTATCATTCCTCGTTAAGATACTCATTGGTCTCATTATCAAAATGTGAGGCTCATTGGTCACTGTTTTCCGTTACTCGAACGCCTTCGGCGTTCTGTCTACGACGTCCCCCTCCGGGGGTAAATAATTGATATATACCCCAACCTATTTGGTTGCAGGGGGCAGTTGGTTTCCCCTCGGCCGGTTACAGGAACTTGCCATGAAGTCATGTTTCACCGTGTCGCTAGCCGCTTCTGTTAAGATTTCGAAATTGATTCGTCGGAACCGTTAGCAGTTAAGAGACAGAGATAATAATTTCAATATTATCTCATAATAACTTTATTTATGCAGATATTAGGAAATATTAATTTATAAAATAGTAAGTTTACAAATAAACGTTTCTTCAGAAATACAACGTAAGAGTTTTGTTTTTTACGTGAAAACGTTTTGTTTTATGACCAGAATAATGGCTACCGCACACTGCCGGAAGTAAAGTCATGTCATCCAGTGACGTCACAATACGCATGCGCATTAAGCATTTCTGACAAACTAGACCTACCTGTTATTCGCTGGCTGGGAATAGTTTTATGCTCTTCCTCGGGACCGGACTCCGTGCTCGTGGCATCGACGTCGCGTAGTCGAACTGGAAGCTGCCGTCTCCTCGTCACTGACTCCCGTCTTACTGACGAACCCTTCGGCGTGCTGTTTCTTTGGTCGTACGAGAAGTCTTCATTCGTCTGTCGCTGCGAATCTTCGTCGCAGTCCACTGCTATGAAAGATACGGAAGAATTAGCGCTGCCGTCTGCGCGCTCGTCCGCCTGAGAGAAAAACGTCCTCGCGGCGCCTTTCACACGTCTTCCTGTGAAAATTCTTGTCCGCACACACCCTCTCCCTTCTATTTCTCCAGTTGGGTGAACGCTCATTAACTTCATTTACTGAGCACACACCCTCCCCCTTCAAAGGCTCACTCTCCTCTCCTCTTACTCTCTTTTCTCCCGCCGCTCTTTCATTTTCAACGCTCGCGCCATCAGACCTCGCCTTTTTCCTACGGCGCTTCCGTTTACGCCTTTTAGCAGGAGCTTGGATTTCTCTATGCGGCCGCTCTGCCTCAACAGCTGGCGCTGCTCCAAGCTCGCGGCTATTGAATTTCGGTTTCGCGACTCGCGAAGTGCTTATGCTATCGCTCGTCACGAAATTTCGTGACAGTAGCGCAGCAAATCCAAACATTTCCTAAAAATATATTTTGACTATATTCTGTGGGAAAGTGTATATTTTGGAAACTGATATACTGATAATGCGATGACTGAACGTTCGTTTCCAAGAATTATTGATAACGAACCTAACATGATGATGCAGTGACAGATCATTAATAAGGCAGCATCTATTGATGAGACTTCCTGTTTTTCGTATTTTTCGTGGAATGGATAGTCCCTTTGCTCTGTCTTGTATTGATTGAATTATTATTAAACCAATTGGGAGTTATAATTTAATTTTTTGAGATTTTTTTGAGATCTATCTCTTTACCCACAAGTGTAATTAACCCGGGCAACGTCGGGTATCTCTGCTAGGATAAAGAGAAAATCGCCTTTATTACACATGAGGGGAAATTTCAATTAAATCAACTGCTCATGGGGCTCAACCATTTTCCATTACTGTGGCAGAGAACAGCTAATTTCATTATTAAGGGCCTTAAAAATAAGATATTTTGTACCTTGATGACATTTGAGTCTTTACTGAGTCTTTTGAGGAGCACATACTTAGTTTACAAATGTAATTTGAGTGACTGAGAGCTGCAAACCTTAAACTGAAACCTTGCAAGAGCCAGTTCCTGAAGTTGAATTGTTGGGACATGTAATATCAGAAATGGGTGTGACACCTGATCTGAGTAAGATTGCTGCAGTCAAAGATTTTCCTAGACCTGGTACCGTTAGAGACATGCAGTCAATTTTGGGTCTCGCCAACTATTACCGGCGTCATGTGGCTAAGTTTAGCTCCATTGCAAAAAATATGACTACTTTCACTTTTTTAGTGAGTTTCGAATGGATGGATGAGGTGGAGAGCTCGTTTCAAGCCTTAAAGCAAGCTCTTATCACCGCACCAGTGCTTAAGAGTCCTGATTTTGACAGGCACTTCATTTTATCAATAGATGCTAGCTCTTTTTGTTGGGGGCAGTGCTATCTCAAAAATTTAATGACAGGGAACACCCGATTGCCTACTGTAGTAGACTTCTCAAGAAAGCAGAATTAAATTATTCCAGCACAGAAAAGAAAAGTTTGGCAATTATCTATTGGTAAAGCAATTCAGAGTTTATCAATCTTTCTCCTATCTATACATGTATTTCCCCTATCTATATAAAGAAGGATGTTTGTGGGTGGGTCTGTCTGTCTGTACGTTTTTTATACAAATCTACAGTTTTATTCCGATCTTGATGAAATTTCGCATACATGACCTTCAAAGCATGAGGAAGGTCATTGTCTACCCAGATTTCGAAAAAATAATAATTATCGATAAAAAATCGATATTCATGGTTATGGCAGGGCATATTAATGAGAAATATCTCATGACCAACAATGCAAGGCAAGGTTTGTGCAACAATAGGTCCACTGTGTTCGCATCAACAATGGTATCAACGCGCAATTCACCAATAACAATGAGCATAGAATGATGATGTAATGTTAAAGCAATCTTTCCAAGAATTATAACAATGAACATAAAATGATGATGTAATATGGATAAGTTTCAATTTGTAACAATGCATAGAATTCCTGTTATTCAGGCTTTTCTTAGAAAAGAGAGTTCTTAGTACTTAACAATTTCTTGAAAATCTTTAAAAATGATCAGTAACTGGAGATATTGGAGAGTTAGCAGACTATTGAGAAAGAGTGGAAAGACGACAGAGGAAGCACTCCTTTAGCTCCGTGATGTATTGAGCAAATGGGAAGCAAGTAAATAGAATAATCGGCGACCGCTAAACTGCACAAAGTGATGAATGGCCAAGTTTTGCTT
>JAHWFO010081668.1:35648-58115 GCA_023313115.1 Rhysida immarginata | reverse complement strand
CGCTAGACTGCACAAAGTGATGAATGGCCAAGTTTTGCTTCAACACATCGAGAGAAGAGTGGAAATTGCAACAACACTAAGTATACATCTGAGGTAAGATTACGTGAGTAAGAAATTATTTAGACTAGCAGTGGCATCCTTGGAGAGGTCCAGCCATTGAGAGCCTTTAAAAAGATTTTTTTCGAATTTTCATTAAGAATTTTTACTGTATTTATTCTAAGCATTTTCATGTGTTTATTTTTAAGATATTGCAAAATTTAATTTAATTTTTTGAGATTGTTCTGTTTACATCCAAGTGTAATTATCGCGGGCAACGCCGGGCACCTTTGCTAGTACATGTATATAAAGCAGGATGTTTATTTGTTTGTTTGTGGGTTTGTTAGTTTTTTATACAAATCTACAGCTTTATTCCGATCTTGATGAAATTTCGCATACATGACCTTCCAAGCATGAGGAAGGTCACTGTCTACCTCAGATTTCGAAAAACTAATAATTATTGATAAAATATCGATAATCATGGTTATGGCAGGGCATATTAATGAGAAATATCTCATGACCAACAATGCAAGACAAAGTTTTTGCAACAATAAGAAACAACACGCACTCCACAAACACACTGCACGGACCAACAATATATGTCTCATGACCAAAAATGCAAATAAAAGTTTGTGCAACAATAGGTATCAACAATGGTGTCAACACGCAATGCACCAAAACTATTCAGGGATCAACAATATATGTCTCATGACCAACATTGCTAGGCAAACTTTCTGCAATATAGAATTCAATGCATAGAATTCCTGTTGTTCAGGCTTTTCTTAGAAAAGAGAATTCTTAGTACTTAACAATTTTTTGAAAATCTTTAATAATAATCAGTATCTGGAGATAATGAGTTAGCAGACTATTGAGGAAGCACTCCTTTAGCTCCGTGCTGTATTGGGCAAATGGTAAGCAAGTAAATAGAAGAATCGGCGACTGCTAGACTACACAAAGTGATGACTGGCCAATTTTTGCTTCAAGACATCGAAAGAAGAAAGGAAATTGTAACAACATCCAGTGTACATCTAAAGTAAGATTACGTGAGTGAAAAGTTATTTAGACTAGAAGGCATCCTTGGAGTGGTCCATCCATTGTGAGCCTTTAAAAATTTTTTTCGGTAAATCAAGTCCCGGTATATCTCCTAGAATGGATTTTTTCAGTGAAGAAGTAAATTCCTGTCTTTCGGATTTTTCTTAGAATGGATAGTTCCTTCGCTCTATATTGTAGTGTTTGAGTTATCCTTTAACCAATTGGGAGGAAGGACAATGTGTCAAATACAATCAGGGATTAGTGAAGTGCAACAACACTGAGAGAAACATAAATAAAACAAAATGGTGGCCAAATAGATCAAAGTTTGCAATCTTAATTAGTTTGTATAATACCCTCGTTAGAAGCTCCTGGGTCCAAGCGCGGACATTCAGCAGGGCACCCCGCGAGAATACCGGCTATGTCTGTGAATGGGAACACTACTTTGATGGATTCCACCTTCCACGGGTATGGATTAGTGGGTGAATGGAATGAATCACGTCGCACTGGTTCACTTGTTGACCTTACAGATTGGTCACTTGTGAAGGGGTACTCCAGAAGCTCCTGATCGGCTTCGGTCGATCGGGTCACTGTTGGAGCATGCAGGGGGGGTGGCGGGCCCATCCTCGTAGTTCGTTCCTAAAGCTGCGTCTAAGTGCTCAGACGTAAATCACCCATCAATATTAGCAATCCCATTAACATTGAAATTGTTTAAAGCATAGTTCGTATTTCCACTACGATTTCTTAATGGGTATGGCTTACGAGTTAGGCGGTCCTGATACGCTCCAGTCGGTCGGCAGCATTGCCTTCTAACAGATCCTCCCATGGTAGATCCAAAACTTGCGGCTACCTTCATGGGCGGCGGGTGCCTCCTATTCCGCCGAAGTCCCGACTGCATCGACGGGGCCTGATGATCTCATTGTCCGTAAAAGCTGCGAGCACGGTAACGTCTCCTTCCTAGTCGGCATGGAGTTCTCTTCTCCTCAGCAAGAACACAGTTAGGTCATAAGTCCTATTATTACTAAAAGTCATATTCACTAGTAAATAATAATAATTATTAACTGGAGATGCGTCTCCAAGCATAGGTAATGATTTTTCAATTGAAAAATGGAAGGAAAAATTCTGCGAACCGGATTCGAACCAGGAACCTCGACTATCATGGCCGATGCCTCTACCAATTGGGCAATCGCAGACACCATCTGAAGTCTGGGCGATCCTTTTCGGCAGTCATCAGCGCTCAGTGGACGCATCAGGGTTGATCTCGTACCCTCCGATTTCTCTTTCTCAGTCTTTTCCTTTTATTGCTGGCTGGAGGATTCTGCGCCGATTCTATGCAGTACCGCTGCCAATCATCTTCCTTTTTTGGGCTTCTCTTTTCTTCGCGGGTCCACTATGTTCGGGGGTGTTTCTTCCCTTTTGCGTAACTGTTCTGATTCTTCGTGTCAATCTCTCGAACTTCGTTTTTTTTTTTAAACTTTCGCTCTCGAGGATTTGACACTGAAAAATGCGTAGTGTTAATTTTTTATATGCAGATGAACAGTGTATTGTAGCAGAATATAAGTTTTGTAAACCATTCATGTCAACTTTCTTTTCTTTACCTTTCAACCTGTACGGTTGACACCCGTTATGTGACGGGTGGAATTCTAGTATATATAAGAAAAGTCGTACCTTCCCGTCTTTGCCGATTTTTTCAAGGCAAATTGAAGACGGGAAACAAAGTTGTTTCTCTTTATAAATTGTATTCTGAAGCAGTATAACCCAGAATATCAAAGTTGTCGAACACGCCATGTAACCAAGTAGCATTGCAAAAAAATAAGTAATTATTTTACAAAGGTGGAGAACGAATGATATTTTCCGGGAAAAGAAATACACATATGACAATTACCAGAAAAATAATATAAATTACTCGCGTGAGTGTTATTTAGTTTCTATCAAAGGTGTTGTGCCCGGCGCAACCGAACAGAGGCAATAAGCAAAATTAAACACCCATATATTTTACGAAAAGAAATAAATTTAGTTACTGGCGTGTCCAGGATCTGCCTTTGCATAGCAATTCTACAAATTGCGATTGAATGGAGTTATTACAGATAGAAGTTACATTTAAATCCAGACCTAGCTTGAATATTAAATGCCGTTCACCCGAACATTAATTGAAGTGCTGCAATTTCACATGTTTCTGTTGACAGGGCAATTCTGCCTTCCAATCGAACAGCTGCCAGCATTTTTCCTGCAAAAAAGATTTACTGGTTGCGCCAGGAGCATCCAAGAAGAGAGTCTCATTTCTGGTGTCTCATTGAATACCGCATTTAATAAGTGATTGTACACATTCAGCTGTTATTCAATAAGAGCGATATTTGATCCACCGACTCTTGGAATCTTGCCCGAATGTATGCAATCTCTAGAGATATCGCTGGATTTGATTCCTGGAACGCTTCAACTTCTTGATCAGCGAACTGCTGCAATTGAGGCATCCCTGTATAATCCTTGAGTCGGCGTTCACTGTTCGTCAGATATTGGTCCAAATCTCTTAATGTGAGATACAGCACTTGAAGATTGGTTGCTGATGGTCTTCTGACTACGCGTCTGGACAAGTATTCCACATTCGCTTAGGTTCCTTGGGACTTACGGTATGCCAGAATGACTGCAATTAGATGTCTGAGTTGTCAAATCTGGAAAGCAATTGCTTCACGCATAGCATGAAACGATGCCATTCTTCATCGTCCTTTGGCAGCCTTAGAGCTTTCTAAGCCTAATGGAAAGTATCTTGCAATACACAAACAACTCTTCGAAGATCTTCAAATGATTTTGGATCACGAACATACATAGCAATCGATGCTGTCGACTTCCAGATTTCGTTGGATTTGTATAGGCTTCTTCGACTTTCGAGATTGCCTGAAATTTTTGCTTCGTCGGCGCTCTTAACCTATTCATAGAAGTTCTTAATTACACTGTTAAGTAATTGTTATTACACGCGTCAAACAATTATCGAGCTATTTTTGAATCTCTCACACGTAAAATTGAAGTACATAATTGCTGTTATATTGTTAAAAAGTAAGGAGATTTTTAACTGTTTTATTTTGCGCGTCATTTACGTTTATTGGCATTAAAGCCCGTTGTACGGCGGGTACCAAAACAGTCGAATCTTAAATTTGATTTTAATTAAACACAAGTAATTATTTATTATGGCCGATTGTAGCAGAAACTTTTCCTTGAATGAGGTATATATTGTTGGTCCGCGCATACTGTTGCTCATGCATTGTCGCTTCATGACGGACGGATCAAGCAAAATATATAAATAGACTAGCTGTTGCCCGCCACTTCGTCTGCGTGGATGTTTAAAAATTCTATACCGGGATGTAGTTTAAAAAAAGTTGGAAAGTAAAGAAATATTATATGTATAGTACCTGAATATGACCTTTGTATAATATTATACAATACCAACATTCTTTATTGACACAAAGGAACACATATACGAGGGGCGATTGAAAAATAAGGTCTCCATGGCTGTAACTTTTTTATTTGTTAACCGATTTTCAAAATTCTTTCTGTATCTTATACTCACATTTGTCCTCTATGTAATGTACTATTCACTTTTCGACATAGTCCCCATATCTTTCCACGCATTGCGCCAACGCGTGACTAGTTGGGTGAACCCGTCGGAGAGGAATTCCGGAGCTGTTGTCGACACGAGGATTGAATGGCAGCTTTGGACTCTCTTCTGGAGTACGAAAACGTCCGCCCGCACACGAGTCACCACACACCAGAGGCGTTGCAGCGCCTACAGTTCAAAGATGAAAAATTGCAGTTCAAAAATGAAAGACTTTGCACATTGCGACTTTCACCACTTCCCAAAGAAGAAAGAGCCCCTTAAGGGACATGAGTTGGTTCTGACGGCGAGGTAAACGAAACGTGAATAGTGCACTACATACAGGACAAATGTGAGTATAAGATACAAAAAGAATTTTGAAAATCGATTAACAAATAAAAAAGTTACAGCCATGGAGACCTTATTTATCAATTGCCCCTCGTACAAAGAACATAAAACAGAATAAAAGAGGTAAGCCAACACGTTTATGATCACCTAATGTATACCTTAATTTGCCGTTTATTTAAAGGATTTCTTTATAAAAACGTTTTCCGTTTTTCCCATAAAAACTGCTATGAACAGATTTTCTTCGACCCGAGAGCAGGCAACATAAACTGTCTGCGCGAGAAGCAGCTGGTCCTGAGATATAAGGCCAGCGGCCCGGAGTATCTGCCCTTGTGACATCTTAATGGTCATAGCAAAACAGACGCTGGCCGGTAATTGCACGTGCATAATTGAAAGTGAAAGTTATTAGGAATGAGAGGTGTATTGGGTAAGAAATCTATTTCATCACCAACGCAGCCCATTAGCATCTCTGCTTCAATATTATTATTTTGCAGCGATACTGCTTTAAGCCGAGTTCCATTACATAACTTCTGAGGGGTTACGTTCTGAAGAAGCATCATCGGAACACCGATTTTCAGGGCGATATTATGGACGGGAAGTCCGGATGCACTAAGTTTTAAGCTGCTCTACCGGATAAATAGTGGCATCAATTTGATCGAAGATCATATTTATAGAGTTATACAGGATGTGCCAAAAGAAGCGGGACGGTCGAATATTTCGCGAAATTTACATCGGATCGAAAAACTGAAAAACACGTGTTCAATATTTTTCAAAAATCTATCGAATGACACCAAACACGACCCCCACCCCACCCCCACCCCTGGGGGTGGAGCGGGAGGCAACTTTGAAATCTTAAATGGAAACCTCTATTTTTTTTATTGCAGATTCAGATTCTACGTGTAAAACTGTATTCAGTACCATAAAAATTTCCACCCCCACCCACCCCCCGGGGGTATAATTAAGAGGAAATCAATTTTTTCAATGAAAGTATTTAAAACAATTAAAATAATTAACATTCTCAATACAGTATTTTAATGCAATATTGTAACATTGTTTAATTCTTGATGGATGGTTTTGAATTTTTATGGAAAATAAGATTTGTGAAAAAAAATCTAACAATGATAGTACGTATTTTCATTTTAAAAAATGCAAATATCATCGTTTAAATTAACATAATAAAATCCTTCAAATTACTCTTTCTTATTCTTTTCGCTTGTAAACAAATTCTTTTCTTTATTAATAAATACGTAAACAAAAAGTGGACTATTTTTGTTGTGATTTTTTGTGCTTCATCCATTTCGTAGGTCCTTTTTAAATGACACATTAGTTCAACTGTTTAAGTTGATTCATCTGTAAAGAAAAATTTGACTTGAAAAAGTGTTTTTTCTTTCAGAATGGCTCATCTTAATGAACAAGAAAGAATATCATTACTGATGATGGTAGGCTGGGGTGATAGGAAAAGGTCATACTCGGAAGCAAGAGATATTTTCAATGATACTATTCTAATTGGAATGGATCCTATCTCCAAATCGACTGTGGAGAGAACGGTTAGAAGATTTGAAGCTACAGGCTCTGTGAAAGATCGAGCTAAATTAGGAAGACCAAAGTCAGCAACAAACGAAGAAGAAGCGTTGAATGTTTTATTATCATTTACGGAAAATCCTCACAGTAGTTGTCACGTGTCAATGTGAACAGAAACGGAATCGATAGTTGATGAAAAATGAATTAATTTTATTGGCAAGAAATAAAGAAGAAATAACTAAAATTAATGCAGTGGAAATTATTAATTGAAAGTCAGTTCTTCCTCATAAAGCACAAATTTTTACACGTCGAGGGTTTTGTCTCAGACGATGTCTCTGAATGATACACTAACACCCGTTAGAGTAACTTTGCAAATAAAAGAAATAAAATGAAGTGGACACAATTCACAGTTCCGTAGCACAGCGAAGAAGCAGGCGACTAACTTGACTAGTTTATCAGGTAGCACGCTAAACTTCTCATTTATCCTTCTCTGCTCAGGAGTGCGTTTGTTAAACAGGAGAGAATAGAAGAAAGTTCACCGACGGGACCGCTCCCACTCTTGCACTAAGGGTGGAAACCAATAAAGGAAAATGAGTGTCAATAAAACAAGATAGGGATGGTAGTCTAGGGTCCAAATAAAGAACGGTTTAAATAGTCACTATTAAATACCCGGTACTGTTCTGGTCGTGAATAAGGAGAGGTTCAGTCGCAAGAAAGAAAATGCTCACTTCTCTACAGTAGGTGACGAGGACGAGTAAATTAGCAACGTCGAAGCAGGTGGCTCGCGGAGAAGCCAGCGACAAGGCGGAGTATTCCTCCTGTTCCTTGTTCACGGAACATGGCGAGCGAAAAAGGAAAAACTCCATCCCAGACGCTGTCGGCTCGGCTAACTCCAGTCGTCTCGGGAAATGCTGCTTCGAAGAGCCGAGATAGCTCGCCGTGTACGTGGCAGTGAAAGAAAGTGAGGTGACAGAACACTAACGCACGTACCTGGCGAGGTAATGAACTCGGCGACCCGTCGTTGACGATATGGCGTTCGCGGGCGTCGTCTGGAAATGATAATGCTGGCCGCTCGCCTCCTCGTTCAACCCTGTCGTGAAATAATGGCTGCAGAAGCTGACACAGGCATGTAACAAGGGCGCTTATCAGGGGCTGTATTCGGTGGGGACGTGCTTCGACGTCGTCGACCAAACCGGCTGCCGTAGAGATGGGCGGACGTGGAGATACCTCTTTCGTTCGCTCCTCGCAGCGGGGCGAATCCTGGCGTCGATGAGGACGAGAGCTCGCTCGCTGTCGTTGTCGGCTCGCCTGAGGTTGGTGACGGCGAAAGTTAGTTCGTCGTCGGCGTCCGTCGCTTTCCTCTGAACGGCTGTTAACGGGCCGTTGCTTCTGGCATTGCTCGAGGTCGTTTTGCTTGAACGTCGGGCGAACTTGACAAACGATGTCTTTCCGACGATTTTCTCTACGATCTGCCCCCGTCTCCTTGCGTCGTTCGTTTTTCCCGCTCACTCTCCTCTGACGTCGATCGCCGTCGGCCAATCCCGATCCGAAACGTTGATCTCTCGGATTGTCGACCAATGATCTTTTTCCCCTATTGCCGTCTCGGAGAAGCGAACGTGAAAACGTCTTCGAGCGACGATGTTTGACACGTGACAGTAGTCTTCGTAGAACTTCCCAAGCTCAAGAAATTGGTACACCTTCAGTCCGCAGGATTTTGAAAAGTAATAAATTGCATCCTTACAAAATGATACTTGTTCATGAGATAAATGAAGGACGTTTAGAATTTTGTGAGGACATGCTGCTTAGAATTGATCAAGATCCAGTCTTTCTTTACAACATTGTATTCTCATATGAAGCAACATTTCAATTGAATGGTACTTGTAATCGGCATAATTGCAGGTATTGGGCAGACGAGAATTCTCATTAGATGCGAGAGAGCAAAACCCAATATCCACAGAAATTAAACGTTTGGGCTGAAATAATAAATAATCATTTGAATGGGCCATTCTTTATCGATGGTAATCTTACTGCTCAAAGTTATGAAAACATGCTTGGAAATGAAATAATTCCAGCAATAAGGGAGACTGCTGGCGATAACTTGGAGCACGTTTGGTTTCAGCAACATGGTGCTGCACCTCGTTACGGAAGGAACGTTTGTAATTATTTAGATGAACATTTTCCTGATTGTTGGATTGGACGAAGAGGTCCGATCGAATGGCCTGCCAGGTAACCACATTTAACTCCACTTGATTTTTTCTTGTGGGGTTATTTAAAAAACCGGGTTTACGAAACGAAACCTCAAAATTTAGATGAATTGCGTCAGAGAATAATTGATGTAGCTGCCC
Source organism: Rhysida immarginata (assembly GCA_023313115.1). Lineage (NCBI taxonomy): Eukaryota > Metazoa > Arthropoda > Chilopoda > Scolopendromorpha > Scolopendridae > Rhysida > Rhysida immarginata. Next base: position 49,253 of record JAHWFO010081668.1, on the reverse strand, counting down.
AAATACCTGCAGAATACTTAAATAATTCCATGGAATCTGTTTACCATCGATTAGCTTACCGCTAGGAAGTAAATGGTGCACAATTTGAGCATTTACTACAATAAAGTTATTGGCACCAATAGTGAGAGGCAAGGGGACTCACCTGAAACAAGCACCCCGATAGATGAGAGTCATGGAGACTCACTAAAAACAAGCACCCCGAAGAGAACAAAAAACTACTACGTCCACGTCGTTGTTGCGAGAAAGAATTGTTTTTGCAATTACAGCGCCATCAATCGGTCGACTGTCATACTGTATCATTAGATAGCCTTTTCAAAACTACTAATTTTGTGTTCCGAAGGTATGTCCCGAGAAATTTGACCGTTTGCAGACTTCTGTTGTTTTTCTGCGATTACAGCGCCATCTATCGCGAATCAAAAAAAATTTTCAGCTAAAACTTGTTCACTTTTTCACGTAGAATCCGAATCTGCAATAAAAAATGGGGATTTCCATTTAAGATTTTCAAAGTTGCCCCCCGCTCCACCCCCGGGTGTGGGGGGTCGTGTTTGGTGTCATTCGATAGATTTTTGAAAAATATTGAACACGTGTTTTTCAGTTTTTCGATCCGATGTAAATTTCGCGAAATATTCGACCGTCCCGCTTCTTTTGGCACACTCTGTATATCCACTGCCCCGGTCGAAGAGGAGCAACTATCGAGCGACAACCCTATCTACTCATCAAGCTACAGTTTCAATAATTTCCCGGCTGGATTCCAAGAGCAGCATCCTGATTCCGAAATCAATTTCATTACCGTCGGCTGGGTCCAGTTCGGCTTACCATGCATGGTGAGCAGCTTTGCGGTGTGCAGTATCCATCTCTTTCCTAGTCAAACTTTATATTAATTATGCTCTGTATAGCTTTGGTGAATGGTAGATTTATATTGCTAATATTTGTGTTGTTACGATTTTTTATTGCCTCCAGTCTGTCGACTTATCTTTTCAGGTGGCCGTTATCGTACGGTCAAGGGAGATTCTTAGACGCCGCGAATACGGACACAAGGCAGTTAGCAGCGAAGCAGCGGAATACGGACACAAGGACTCTAGAGGGAAACCATTTCGTCGCTTCCGCGAATCATACATGCCCATTAATTAAGAGATTGGCTCAAGCAATTGATGTAATTTCATGCTAGTCAGATTTTGTAATTCCTTAAAGACAATTCTTTCTTTATTGGCTTAAAAAGTGTGTATAAAGAGAAAAGAATAGTTTTGTTATTTCCTATTTGGGAATTTTTTTCATTGTTATGCAATCATTGTCATAACGTTGTAAATGATTTGTGACATTCATATTGTTTTATGCCATTAAATTGATTATTCTATTTGTTACCGTTTCTCGTCCCATCTCTGCAACATATTTTAGCGCTCTCTGCTAATTAATTAATTAAAATATGTGACAGTCTTTCTTTACCACCTGAGCACCGCGCGTTACGACTACAATGGTATCGTGAACGAGTGGGCTGGTGAATGGAATGGCGCCCGGTGGTCTTCAGCGACGAATCCCGCTTTTGTTAGGACACCGACGACAGACGCGGACGGGTGTGGCGCAGACCATTGGTACGTGCCAATGAACAGTTCATCCGTTATCGCCATCGTGGACCAACACTTCACAATTACAGGACGAGAAATCATATTATCCCCATAGATATTGCAAATTTCATTATGGATTTCGATGCAAATTATTCTTTCGCCCACAAAGTACGGATTTTTCCGCGAATCTCCAACTTGGAGTGTACAACCAGTTGCTGCGCCATGAAAGCAATACTTCTGCATAAGCAGTAAACGTAAGAACACGTGAAATCATGGCATGTTGCAATTATAGACATACAGGCAACATCCTTAAAAAGACGAATGATGTCGATGCTCTTCGAACATAGATGGCACTGAGTGTAACTTACTTTTTGATTCACCCTCGTAAAATATAGAGATTAATCCAAAGTTTGTAAGATAAGCTTTTGGTTAATTTGGGAGAAAAAACAGATAAGTAAAGTAACGATCATAGCCGAGTATGAAATTTGTTGATGAGGGGGTTAATATCAGTATAATTAGAAATTACAGCTGTTGATTGGTCAATGTTGATTGCTGATAGTACTGCAGACACTATATAAAGTTTGAGCAGGTGCATTTTCTTCTGGAAGTAGTTTCCATTGTTATTAAAGATGTTGACATTAGTGAGGTTAAGCTTAGTTCACTGTATAACCCGCCAGGGCACAAGCTTGACCCTCGCGACTTTGTTGAGTTGTTGTCTGGGCCTATTCCAGTTTTCATGGCGGGTGATTTAAATGTGAAACATCCGCACTGGAATGCCAGATGCATAAATCAAAGCGTCTTGGCACTATATAGGTACATGTTAGAAAAAATTGACACTTCGTTGTTGGCCCTCATGAAGATACATAGTATTGTGATAACTCACCTGTTAGTGACGTGCTTGACATAGCTGTTTTAAATGGGTTCTTCAAACTCTACAATATCTATACAATGGATGCTTTATCATCTGATCACCTACCAATTGCTCTAAATTATGGGAGGGGAAATATTGATCTGAGGGTAAATCTTCATTACAAGCAGAACTGAAAATATTTTAGAGAACTTCTAAAAGATAGTAGCATTCCTTAACAGGAACCTGTCTGCACCAAAGATATCGATGAAAATATTAAAAATGTCACTCCCACCATTATCATGGCTTCCGATGCTAGTGCTTCTCCAGTTGATTGCAAGCGACCAAACCATCTTGAACTTCCTCCCAACATCAGGCAGGCCATTCACGAAAAATTACTTTCAGAAGACTGTAGCAGCAGACCAGGCTCCCGCATTTCAAGGAGAAGTACAACAGCCTATCGCAAAAGATCAGCAAGCAGATCCAGGACTTAATGAATCAAAGGCGGAATGACAAAATCAAGAGTCTGTTCGTCCAGGGCGAGTATCTTTGGAACACATTAGGGCCCATAAAAACAACAAGGTCATTAAACCTTCTCCTCTGCTTACAGAAAGAGGTGATTTTGTTAGTAGTGATCAGGACAAAGCTCAACTTATCACTGATTCATTGAATTAGGCTGAATTTACTACGCCAAGGAGGACTGTCTGGTTAACATTACACTCTCGTTACAGTCACTCCAAAGCATAAAGGAGTCGGCATTCGGCAGTATTTGCATGGCCTTGCATCATACAGAAAAACTATAGTACATGCCCCTAAAGATAGGATAGGTAGGATTATCCTTTCTGGTTTAGCGAAGTAAATGGTGATATGAAATTTTCTACTCAGATAATTAAAACTATCATTCGCCAATGTCAAGCTTCATGAGGTTGGAAAGAATGCCATCAAGTTAGATAGTAAAGAGCATTTTTCAAAAATCACTCTTGAAAATGAAAATTTTGGACTGTTTTGCTACACGTTTATTTAATAAAGTTAATTATAAAATTTCTGTTTTTCAAGCTCATGAATGTATACTAAAAAGATAAATTTAGTGCTAAATTGATATTCTGGTGATCTCCCTTTTAATGAAAATTAATTAAAATAAATAAAGAAATATATAATAAAAAATATAAATCATCAAAAGTCAATAGATAGAAAAAGGAGACCACTACTTGTCACGTGGTAATGAGACAAATGACAGAGCGAAATCAGGCAATTGAAGAAACAAAAAAAAAAGAAATTTTATTATGCGATCTGGCATACAGTGGAAGCAAAAGAAATCGAAAACACAATTCACTAATGCTGTGAAGTTCACGGAGATAAGCAGAGTCGTGCTGGGCGAATACGTCGAGGAAACTCTTTCAATAAAGGTACATTACTTGTGATACGCAATTCCTCGAAGCACAAATATTGGAAGCACTTAGCCAATAACGAAAAGAATTGCGCTATTATAAGGCCTCGTCCACTCAACTGGTTATAATGCAACACTACTTGTGGATTCTCACTTAGAACACACTCACACACAAATTTCCTTGTCGTCGTACTTGCTTCAGTAGATGATTACGGAGCAAATAAACAGCTCAATCATGGTGGGTGAAATTTTAAATTTGTCATTTCCTTGTTGGGACACAGAAGAGGGGATATAAAATCCAAACCTATCGTGTGCCATCTTTCCGGCGGAATCTCAAGTGGCTGAAGGTCCCCGTAAGGCTGGTCTCGGGGCATCTTGTTTGATTGGCAAGCTTCGCATGACGATATATAACTTCTTATATCTCTGTTTATCCGGCTCCACGTATACAGCTTAGTTAGGGCTGACATCGTCTTTCGGACTCCTAAATGTCCCGTGGTTGGATCGTCGTGAGCAGTTTTAATTATTTTGTTCGTGATTTCTTGAATCTTTGGAATCAACATTCGTATTCTGGCCTTTTCTATACGAAAAATTAATCCGTCCTCCATAAACCAAGGTGGCTTCGGTTGTTGTATTATATTTTGAGTCCGATGGTCACGTATATACTCCGCTTTAATTTGTTTGATCAGACCATCGGTCAATTTCCATTGTGAGAGAGCAGCGCAGATCGATTCCTTCACTCGCTTATCCTTCGCTTGTCCTCTAGTGACGTGTTGATTCTTGGCCTTCTTGGCAGACACTGTTGCGGTACTATGTCGCTTTTTCCCGATGGGTTCGTCTGACGTCCCATCGCAGTAAATTATTAAAGTCATCACTTTCATCGCTTTCTGTAACAAATCAACACCTTGATCGTTACGCTGACTTCTTTCTTCCTCCCCGAAGGCTTTACAGTACATACGAAGTTTCTCTTTTTCGGGGCATGATTTCATTTGCGGAGCCAAAGCATTAAAGCACTTATTGAAAAAGGTAATGTCTCCTCTAAATTTAGTCTTTTCTAGTCCCTTCTGTATTTGTTTCTCTAATTTATTCATTTTGTTTTACAACAATGTCCTATGAGTTGTTGATACCACAAATTTTTTTTTTGCAACGTTCCACTCGCTTCAATTCCGTGCAAATGGGTCGGACGCCGGAAATTGAATCACGTGTACGTAAACGGCGGGTTGGGCGGGAAAATTAAAACCACACACACTTCTTCTCGACGTCGTCTGAGGCCACTGTCGAATACCCCTGTAGGCTTTGGAGTAACCACGCCTGATACCAAACGTTCCGCTCTGTCACGTGGTAATGAGACAAATGACAGAACGAAATTAGCAATTGAAGAAACAAAAAAAAGAAATTTTATTATGCGATTTGGCATACAGTGAAAGCAAAACAAATCAAAAACACAATTCACTAATGCTGTGAAGTTCACGGAGATAAGCAAAGTCATGCTGGGCGAGTACGTCGAGGAAACACTTTCAATAAAGGTACACTACCTGTGATACACAATTCCCCGAAGCACAAATATTGGAAACACTTAGCCAATAACGAAAAGAATTGCGCTATTATAAGGCCTCGTCCACTCGACGGGTTATAATGCAACACTACTTGTGGATGCTCACTTAGAACACACTCCCGCACAAATTTCGTTGTCATCGCATTTGCTTCAATAAACGATAACGGAGCACATAAACAGCTCAATCTTGGTGGGTGAAATTTTAAACGCTAGGAAGATCAACTGCACGTCTGCGGAGAGACTGGCTGTGGTCGGGAAATATATTGATCGGGCCTTTAATACGAAGGTTGGGGCATAAGTCATGGCAACTATTTTTTTTTCTTGTAGATATGTGAACGGATCACAAACGTATATGTGTTGTGTGGAAGTTCTGCAGGCATAGTGTTTATGCAGAACAACAAATGGCTCTGTGATAGCTGGTAGTAGCGCAGCGAGGGCTGCGAAATAAGTCAGTTGGTGAGTGTCGTGCGAGATGGAAGAACCCGTGTTGAGCAGCGCACTTACATCAAAATAGCCGTTCTCCGAGAGAGAAATGCGATGGAATGTCACAGTGAATTAGTGGAAGCCCTTGGGAATAATGCCCTACCATACCGTACAGTAGCACGGTGGGTAGGAAAGTTTCAGCAAGGACGTCTGTCAACCAGTGATGAGCAACGTTCGGGACGATCGCTCAGTGTGCGGACCAACGTGGCACGTGCCGTCATTGGGCAGCGTGTCGTGACAGTAGCAGGAGACTGCTTTGAGGGTCTTTAGGCCCAGGTTTGTCATGTCAACTTTATGTGTACTGTGTTGTCATTCTTTTGCACCGTGAAGGCCATATTGCCCTGTATACTACCGTAATAAATTAGTGTGTTACGATAATTCAGTGCTAATCATTGTTCACACATGTAGTTAACACCTTGTCCTTTCGTCTGTATATGTCACATTTTCCAACCGGACTGGTAGCTTCAAGAAAAAAAATAGTTGCCATGACTTTTGACTCAACCCTCGTAGAAGGAAGGAAAATAGTCGATGAAATAGAGTTGAACGTCAGAATGTCATGAATTGAGATAAAGTCTAGTCCAGGGAGAGGCTCGTAACAGAAAAAATATAGGCTCGTTAAGAATTGTGAAGACGTGATGATAAATACAGGGTGGGCCGTAAGTCGTGCACCAAAGAATTACGTGAAGGGTGATGTGAAACAATGTAAAAACAGCAAATGGCGAGCATTTTGAGCATTTGTGATTGTACCAGCAACGTGTTTCTTAGTTCATTAGTTAAGCTTAGTTTTTAAAAAATAACGTTTATTATTATCAGAATTGTTTTAAATGCTTTGGTGCGCGACTTATGGCCCACCCTGTATAACAGTTCAGGATCTCTCGTGTTGCAGGAGCAAACCACCGGCACCTTTTTCAAGGTAGTTTGACAAGGAGAATGGAAAAACCACAATTAACTCGTTTAACATTCATTAAGGTTACGTGTGTCCGGGAAGATTCGTAAATGCAAATGTCTTATCGAGGAGCCGTTTAAGTATTCCACACAGGTAAAACGTAGGAAATATGTGTACGGTCCCTGGCGAAACAGAATCTCTCGATGTGAAATGAAGCACGGAGTCACGCTGTTATCAGTTCTATATGGCGGGGGCGTGAATGCCGGCGGTGAAGTCGACCTTCTGCTGCGGGGCGGAGTATTTGCAGTCGCTAGGTGGGAAATATCTTACGCTGCTCGTCATCGGTCGGTTCATCCTCAGCGCTGTCGTAATGCCTCGTTTTTCATCATAGAGCGTTCACAGGCGATCTGAATGCGTGGTCGTGCTGCCGTTGTCGGCTGTCCTTCCACGACGCTCACTGTCGCGGCGGGCTCTGTAGTTCCGGCCGTCGATGGAAAGAATTTTCCTGCCAGGCTCGTTCGACTTATACCTTGGTCTCCGGGGTTTTAGCGTAAACCCACCGGGTCCTTTGTCGATCTCGTCCGCCTCGTTTGCTTACAAAAAACCTACTGCCTTTTTAGTCCTCGAATCCCGTCGCGCTTCCGGAATATCGGAATCAACACCGATTGGCTGGCTTGCCTCTTTCCTCCCCGTGACTGTCATCGATGCTGTTCAATGACGAAACTTTCTTTTTCGGTCCTCACCACGTGACACCAGAATATCAATTTAACATTAAAATTTCCTTATATTCATCAATTAAGTGCTTTTTTGTTTCTATCAGTTCAGTGAAAAAGGTCTCAGTATGGCCTTCGTATATTCAAATTTTCAAAATTTTAAATAGGAGACTTCTTTACCTGTATCATGCTAAGCGGTGCAGTGCTCTGTAAATGAAGTATTTTAAATCCTGCATCCAATAGCTCATCCACGGTATTATACTGATCTGAAGACGTAGCAATGCAGTAGGTAATTAATTTTGCATTGTACGATGAAAAGAGAATGATTCCCAGTAATGATAAAGATAATCTAATTACATTTTCCGAAATTGGATTCCTTTCAAGGATAGGGAATCGGTCATTTCCTAGAAAAAATATTAGAAGCTAAAAATAATACATGACAACGACTTATGAAAAGTGGAAAATGGAGCATATATGAGGGTGTTTCAAAAAGTAAGATGTATTGGTCGTCCAGTCGTGTAAAATTAAGATTTTGTTCGTTGTTCTGATGAGGGTTAAAGCAAAGTTATTCGGAACTTTGTGTACACTAAATTCCTGAATGAGGAAAAAGGGAAAAATTAATCCTTATTCCTACTGCCAAACAGAAAGTTTTTGCGCAACCAGAAGAAAGGGAAGACGAAGTTCCATTTGTCCGCAACGGAGTTTATTTAATTGCAAAGCAATCATCATTCCCTTGTCTGATACTGAAATGACGCAGTGCTACTCAGAATATCCCAGAATTTGAATATTTCGCCAAAACCAAGAAAGAGTATATCTTTGCACCATACCGTTATGTATTCTGTATATTATTAGCAACGACGGCGATTGGACCATTTACTAATATGCAAGATCCATTGTACGTATATATCTATCCGGAGTTTGTCCTTTCAGTTTCCGGAGATAAACATTTTAAAAGTTAAAACGCCCACTCTTTTTTTAGACAGACGGTATATGATGAAATACTGTAAATTTCGTTGTGGACAAGTGAAGTTTGTTCTCCCCTTTTTCTGGTTAATAAGTATCAACAGATTTATCATTACCATTTTCTTTGTTTTTTCTGCAATCATTCTTGAACCTGTCACACATACAGATATAAGATTTGTTCAGTTCAAAGTGGCTGGCAGGCAGAATTCATGTAATGTTCCTTACTGTGTTGTATTCTTATTTTTGATGACTTCTATGTTTGCTTCACCAAACATATGCCTGGTCAGCTTGCCCTATCTAGCGCTGGTGGAACTTTTTGCAGCGCCAATTCATTTACAAGGAAACTATCCGAATATGTAGCTCACAATTACAAACCAAATTGAAATATTTTATTCACCCAAAGCTACTGATTGTCCTTAACAAAAAAGAAACGGCAACATATTGTTTTTTAATGCGCCACACACAAAAAAACTGAACTACTTTTTTGTACGCAAGCATGCACAGGAAGCAGTGCTGGTGGACATTGGCAGTAACGCTTCCTTCAGCCCTGGAAAATATGCGAATATTACGGAAGACAAATGTTATGGCGTTCCCTTGCAAAATTCCTTCTAAAATTAATAAAAAAAATTAATAAATTGCGAAAATGGTTATTGATTATAATACATATATTTTTTTACTGAAGAGCAATTAGATAAATTTAAAGTATGTATTTGAACCAGTTGAAATGCGCAAGCTGGGATTACTAAAACAATAAACTAAAAATTACTTGGATATTTTATTTCAATTTAGTATTTTATTATATGCTGCAATATTAATAAAAGTTTGGTTTTGGAAGGTACCTTGACTATCTCCATTAATAGTGACAAATTTTATATTACGAATTACACTGCGTAATGATAATTAATAATTAAAAAATGCACTTATTGACCATTGGTAGTAAAATCTGAGAGTAAGTGTAAACATCCGTTTCCCAATACCATTTCCGGTAAGCCGACTAGCTGCTATTTATACAGCTCTTTCAAAAATTAAATTAATGCTGTTTGTAGAATCAAAAAAGCATTTCACCGAATTAAAATTGTAGTTTTCAGAATAAAACTTTTTTCTTCCGGAAAAAAAGCTTTTTAATTTTTTATATCCAGCAGCATATTTAATTCAGTCTTATGGTGCAAGAATTAATATCCATCTCATTTTTAGGTCAGAAACTTACGCTGTTTATGTGCCGCAATAACCAAAAGAAATTTAATCTTTAAATGACTAACAAAAAAATAAACCAAATTACAGAGACTGGAATTTTCAACAAAATTACTCATCAGTAGGGTTCAGTGGATAATAATAATTACAAAATTTAAAGGAAATTCAGCTGGCAAAAACAAACTTAAAGTATTAAATACAATACTCACTGGTAAAGTTTAAGTAATTAGATAAAATACTGCTATAAATAACATGGCATAAGTCTTAACTTTCAAGTAGAAAGATAAAAATTAAGGGGACAATAACATCTTCAACTGATAAATTTAAACAGCTAGCTATAAAAAACATCACAATATTACAAAGAATATCAAATCCAAAGTTTACAAACACTATACATCATTTGACAGTAGAGCGGTCATAATAGCACACTGTCTCAGTCTACAAAAATTAACCAAAACACTCACACACACGTATACTGTCTCAACCAAGAATAAAGCCATACTGCCTTAACCTTGACAGTACTTAAAACACAACGTAACAAATAATATGAGTACTACAAAATGTCATAAAGACATTTTTGACTACAAACAGTAGATGCACAAAGCAAGTTGAACAAGTGGGCTTAAAGATCTGATTACAGGTCTCAAAAACAGAGTCTTAAACTCTAAAGTGCCTGTGAACTAAAATGAAATATAAGCATCCTTAAGTTAGGCAAACCTAGAGAAAATGCATCAGGATTTCACTTAACTCACTCTATAAGCTTAAACTTAAAATGGCCGTTGCTGTTGCTTCCACAGTGACAAACGATCCGCATCTTGCCACACAAGATATTTGCGACAGCCCAGCATGTTGTGTTAAAGACGACAGCATGTTTATCGACTACGCATGCCTTATACAAATCATTCTCTTGCGACATCAGAAAATTGAATAACTACGCCTACGCCAGTTTGCTTACTGTAACTTGCGGTTACTTTTTACTATCCGCACAATTGCAAACTGTTCATTTTTCCAGGCACCAAAGTCTGAAATTGAGAAAGCTTATCTAAGGAAAATTTTACCTGCAAAACTAGGGAAATTTTACTACTCTCGGCGCTTCATGCCTCACATAACTCTCGGTCCTGAGAGATTCATTGGTTATTGTTTTCCGTTTTCCCTCTGGGGATTGCCGAATACAGTGTGTAAATGGATGACGTTTCTGGGGGTTGCCAAATACAGGGTGTAAATATGTAGAGGATGAAACTCTGAGCAAAAAAGTCTATTCGCGTTTTTTGATCTGTGGCTCTGTTAAAAGGTTATAGCGCTTTAAATTTTCGTGACGTCACTAACGGAAATCTATCTTGGTACAGATGCTGAGCAATTTTTAACTTAGCGCTATAACTTTTTAACGCAGTCTCAGATCGAAAAACGCGACTAGACTTTTTTGCTCAGAATTTCACCCTCTGCCTGACTTTTCATTTGGGAACAACCTTTTAGAATCACCCTGGCCGATACCGATACCGATATTCCTTACCGATACCGAACTTTAAAGCGACTAGACTTTTTTGCTCAGAGCTTCATCCTCTACATATCCTTAAATTTCTGAAACGTCGTCCATTTACACCCTGTATATACATTCCCCAACCTGTATAACATGGGGGACAGTTGGTTTTTCCATGTCTAGTTACAGGAGACTAGTAGTCAGTATTTATTTTATTGTTTACAAAACCTATTTTTCAGGTTTTAGAGATAACTGAATAACCTGACATCACATCATGCAACAATCGTGGGAAGTGGTGAATTTTTAATTTCAAATTTATTTAATATACAATTTAATTTCATTATACAAATTTTAAATTTCAAATATTCAACATTCACTTTCATTTTATTACCAAGAAAATTCTCGGAAAACTTTTTTCTCGGAAAAAAACATTTTTCATAAATAAATTTTATAAGAACTTCAAAGATAAATTTTAATAACTTTAATTAATTTTTCATTCATCTTTAATTTTAAACTTATTTTTCCGGTGTTTAAATCCACTGCCAGATGTATACTAAATGCTGCCAGATATTTCACGCCCAGACTTATATAGGGTGTCCCATACAACCTGTACCAGTAAAGGTCTGTGGTCTGGGGACACCAATACCCCATGTATGTAACGCGATTGTTTATAGTTTTCGAGATAAGAATTTTTTTGTTTTATTTTCAGATTTTTTTAAATTTTGGACGGTTTTAGCTATAACTTTTTCTTGAAGTGATTCTTTGAGATTTTCTTTGTTTGTATTAGGCTAGCATGTGTGTTCGTCTGTAATAACAGTAAACACCAAAATTCTAGCTCAGATTTTGATCACAAAATTAAAATTTCTGTTTGAGAGAAATTTTTACTTGATTTCAACTTGAAAAAAAAATTACTTAACCCTGACGAAATAACTTCCTGATAATTTTAAAAACTTTATGGGTTCCTTAGCTCTCAAAATACACAAAAAAGTTGGTACAAAATAGTGAAATTAGGAAAGTTAGTTAAAAAAAATGTAAAATAACGTATTTACATACAATTTTACTCTGAAGTACAAATGTTATTTAAAGCACAATTTAGGTAAACAATGAGATAGTGTCTCGGGCGCATTCACACAGTTACGATGCAAGGAGCAGATAGTGTTGAAAAGAGACAACAATAGGAATGACAAAAGCACGGTCTACGTTTCTCTCTTTAAGAACGCGATTTTTTCTTTCGTCATCGTCAGTCGTTTATCGCCTACTCTTGCGCTCGCTCGTACGTTACTGTGTATTATTAAATTCTGTGTACTTGGCTTGGTTTTGGACTTTGATTGCATACTGATTTTGACATTTTAATTCCCTGGAACAACAACTCGGCACGTTTACTGAACTTTGATATTATGCGTTGTTACTATGGCGTACTCCCAATGGGATTATGCAGAAATACATTATTATTACGGCTACGCACGAGGAAATGCCGGGCTTGCTGCGAGATTGTACCGGGACATGTTGATACCCAGAGGAGGGCTGAAACCATCCACTTATCCAGACCGACATGTTTTTCTTCGCGTGCACAATTTCTACATGGAAGGCTGCTTACCCGGGTTGAGCGGTCGACGATCTGGTGAAGGAGAATCGATAGATCCTGACCATGTTGACGTTGTTTTGGAAGAAGGTGCAAGAGATCGCTCTACGAGTACAAGAGTAACTCAACGACGCACAGGTAAATAATAATAATAATTGTTTAAAGGGTCTTTACGTGTTGGCTTCAGCCCCAAGCACGCCTTTCAAAGGTCCGGAACATAATTGCCCGAGACTTCGAAAGGTAGACAACAATAATAATAAAAAATACTTGTGTGTGTTAACCTTTTTGTCCTTCTTTCACAGGAATTGTTACGAGCTTCAAAACAGAAAACAAAAGTTTTCTGAAACAAGAATTGGAGAATCTTGTCAAGAGGTGGCGCTAGTGAAGTTTTTGGTTGGAGGTGGAGACTGAACGAGGGGAGAAGCACAGAGAGACTCGAGCGAGGAGGTTGGAGAGAGAGAAGAGAGGAAGAACTCGGGCAGATATTGAAGGCTCGTAAAGAAAACTATGGCTTTAGAGAAGGATGCTCGACTTTAGATGGAATTAAAGACTAATACGGCGAAGCCAAAGTTAAAGTTGAAAGTGATAACTTCACGCGAAAATGGACGTCGGAAAATTCCATACATAAGCTTCAGGTCAGTAATCATTTATATTTGGCTAAGTCTCTTCAAACTTTGTGTAATGAGCAAAAAGAACATTTATCAGCGAAAATTAATTATTGTAATAGAAGGGAAATATCCATTATTAGCCAAGGAAAATTATCCATAATTGAAATACCTCTCTTCCCTCGATTAAGTCAATGGCTAACACTATGGCAAATAAATTCTTTCGTTTAACGGGCAATGCAAATAGACCTTAACCTGTGTTGAGAAAAATTCTGTGGAGAATTAATACCGTAGGACATTTCCCTTGCACTATAAATGGTTTCCTGAATAAAGGAATTGGATATATTAAAACCATCA
>JAHWFO010081668.1:0-25648 GCA_023313115.1 Rhysida immarginata | reverse complement strand
GCTGTTTCTAGCGACCTCAATAGTTAGTTATATTTCATCAGACTTTTCTCTTTTGGCAACCGGGTACTTTAAAGCAAGGTGAAAATAATATCACAAGGCTGGGGCCTTGTGTTGGGGGAGGGGTTGGTTAAAAGAGAAACCTGTTCTTTTGCCAATAGTAGTGGGTTTTCGGAAAATACTATTCCAGGTTCTTCTTTTCAAGGTTTTTGCGAATAGTCAAATCCAAGTAATTTATAAAGTTGCTCGTCTCTTCTTCCTCTTGTTCAATAAACATTTAATAATTTTTCCCGTTCACTGTTCTGTGGTATTAAAGTCTTCCACTGTGCTCAGCTTTATTTACTCCAGCAAATACATGTTACACCCTCCAAGTTTGTGACAGGGTTTCAGATACAACCTCTATATAGGCAATAATTAATTCCTCTTAAGCCTAATGTTAACAACAGCTAATTCCTGTTAGGCTTATTGCACTTAATTACCTAATAAATGTTAGGAGAATTGCTAACGAGAAGTAATTTAAGAATCTATATATAAATAGAGGAACACAGATTTTGTATTACACTTTTATCTGTGTTAACGTGGACGAATACGCATGAAACGAATATGTTTGGAAAGGTTCTGTGGTGTAGATGTGTATAATATATTTTGTTTGAGTATTTGTTCATGTCAACGCAGGTAAAATCGTTTCAAAAAAGGTAGCATTAAGGAACAGGTTGTGTGCCATATATGTCGACACATGTAGCATTGCCTTCTTATTGTTTTTTTTAATATTAAATATCAAATTAACTCAAACCATTGTTGATGTTCATTTGAAACCATTTTAATTGTTGATTTTTGATGTTACTTTGAAAGCATTAGAAAACCGTATAACAAATATATGCAGGAACTTGATGCAGAAAATCTGCAGCTTTTGAAAGTCAACGAATTTTGAAATCAACGAATTTATTTCAGAACCTGAAGGTGACCAAGTATAATATAGTATTTATACATTATTCCATAGAAATAACTGTTTAAAAATTGTTATTAACTAACTACTCAAAATATTTCTATAATTAGTAGGTAAGCATTTTATTTATCTTTCGTCGTTTTCTAAGCTATTTTAAGGTATTTTTATACACTTTGAAAGTTATATCTATATACAGGGCGTTACATAATTGGTGTCCGTCTTTAGGTCCAAATAACGACTCAAGGAGAATAGATTGGGGGAAAATGAATATTGATTATTTGGTTTTTTATGTCCCCTAATTCAGAATAAAAACATTTCGCGTCCCTGGGGGTGAAGGGGTAAATTTTGAAAATTTTAATTTTGTAGGGGTAGGGGGTTAGACCCCACGTGTTATTTAGAAAGTTGTAGAACATCATGTAAAATGTGGGTTTAGCAAAAGACCCGGTGAAAAAATCTCATCCCCTGCCCTTTACCGAATGGGTAAAGTGAAAGGTATGGCTAGCTAATGTAGACAAAAACAGAAAAACTCATTAGAAACTTATTAGAACTTTATTAATTATTAGAAAACAGTACATTTGAAAATGAATAAGAATGAATGAGTCGTTACCCTGAAAAGCTAATGGTCTTGACCCCACTCGTATCACACGAGCAGTCGAAGAATGAGTGGCATTCAAATAAGTATGGTTTTTGTCCACATCGGATAGTGATACCTTTCACTTTACCCATTCGATAAAGGGCAGGGGATGAGATTTTTTCACCGGGTTTTTTGCTAAACCCACATTTTACATGATGCTCTATAACTTTGTAAATAACACATGGGGTCCAATCCCTACCCCTAGAAAATTAAAATTTTCCAAATTTACCCCTTCACCCCCTATGGACGCGAAATGTTTTTATTCTGAATTAGGGGACATTAAAACCAAATAATCAATATTCATTTCCCCCACCTGTTCCCCTTGAGCTGTTATTTGGACCTAAAGATTGGACACCAATTATGAAACATCCTGTATATCAAACCAAAAGTCTGTATGTTTGTATCTGTGTAGCTTAAAGCGATCCTATTAGCTAATCGAAAGGTATTGTTTCGATTGTTAAGACGGGCCTATTGTTGCACAAACTTTGCCTTGCATTGTTCGTCATGAGATATCTGTTGCTGGTCCAAGCGTAGTGTGAATTGCGTGTTGACAACATCGTTGATACCTATTGTTGCACAAACTTTTCCTTTCATTGTTGGTCATGAGATATTTCTAATCAATATGCGCTTACATAACCATGAATATCAATTTTTTATCGATAATTATTATTTTTCTGAAATCTGAGGTAGACAGTGACCTTCCTTATGGTTTGAAGGTCAAGTATGCAAAATTTCATCAAGATCGGCATAAAACTGTAGATATGCATAAGAAACAAACAAACAAACCCACAAACAAACATCCTTCTTTATATACAGGATGAATACAGAAGTCTGAACCCCCCCTTTTATTTTTTGAACCGAAGCAGATATATCAATTTTGATGAATCCAATGAATAAGAAGTTGTGGGTGGCCTATCCCGTGGTGCACTTTTCATCATCCCAAATATGCACATTAGGACACATTCAAAATTTATCTCAAAAACTGTAAGAGATAGAGAAAAAAAAAACAATTGCAAACTTGTTCAGCATAAAAAAACAAACAAAACAAAAAAAAAATCATCCAAATCGGACCAACCAATCACCCACAATCACGTGTAGCTTTTGACCATTTCCAAAACAGTGTAGCTTGCCATCCTGGAATTGTTCCTGTCTTCTGTGTGCTGAAACATGCCTTTTATTTGCTTTTCCGCATGAAAGTGAATGTGAGTATGGTAATTTATGTTAATTTTTTGATTTGCATGCTTTACATGGTGGAATATCAACATTCAGTTTTCCTTGTGCAGTGTGACTGTTTGTAAGCTACAAACAGTTCACCACGTGATTGTGGGTGATTGGTTGGTCTGATTTGTATGATTTTTTTTTGGTTTTGTTTGTTTTTTTATGCTAAACAAGTTTGCAGTTGGGTTTTTTTCTCTATCCCTTACGGTTTTTGAGAGAAGAAAAGTGCACCAAGGGATAGGCCACCCACAACTTCTTATTCATTGAATTCAACAAATAAAAGGGGGGTTCAGACTTTTGTATTCATCCTGTATATAGATAGATGTCTGGACCAAAGATGGCTGAAAAAAAAAATTACGTGACCTCAAACCAACCAATCAACAACCTATATTATGTGCTAGCATTGGGAAAGATAATTGCCGTACTTTAGTAATCCAGAGTTTTACTGAAGAGTCGATTTTGCATGAGATTGGCTACAGTCCAAACTTAACAATGTACTTTAACGTTCGTACAATTTAACAAAGCCGTCAGCTAATGCTATATATTTGTTGCTGAACGCATAATATATTGTCACGTAGTTGTTTGTTTTGTGCAGTAAAATATACATTGACTGCATGTCAGCTTTTATTCAACTACCAGCTTAAGAGAGTTAAGCTTAGAACTCGGCTTCTAGATGATGTATCACCTTAAAACATACACTATATTTTAAGTTACACCTTAAACAATGCGACTATCAAAACCGCGTCAATTTTTGTGTAGTAGATTTTGCGTGATGAGGTAACAAACAAACATACAGACAAAGCGACAACAATTCCAGAAATGATTGTTTTGGTTTCGGGTAGTGTTAGATATTCTTAAATATTTTCCATGTACGGGGACAAGATCGGCTACAGTTTTCTTATATGTATAGATAATATAAATGCAGATATTATAATAAGGACATGGAAAGTGTATTACATGTATTTAAATTTTGTAGATTTTTAGAAGAATATAATTTAGTGAAACAAAAAATAAAATAAAGAAACATCAAGTGCCTTTTCCTAAGAAGTTCTTGTTCTATCTTTACCCTATCTATCTATCTATCTATCTATCTATCTATCTATCTATCTATCTATCTATCTTCTATACATATAATAAAACTGTAGAACCGTCGTGTCTGTACATTGAAAATATTAGCCTAAATCTGATTGGGGGTGATGTAGGGAGTGTAACAGAATACAAAAAGACCATATTTAAAAACTTTTTCTGTCTGTTTGTCTGTTTGAACATGCTAATCTCCAAAACTACTCGAATTTTCATGAGGTTTTAACAGTTAACTTGAGCGTAGCTTGAGGCAACATATAGGCTTTATTTCATCAAAATCAGCTCACGAGAAAAGAAAAGATATCTTAATTTAAAGGTTTTGGTATATCCTCAGCTTAGTACAGTTCGTAGAAAAGTCAAAAGATGGGCTTCATTAGTTGATTTTTAAAAGGCGCTCATATATTATAATACCGAAGCATTGCTTGGCCTGATAGTTTGCCAAATTTTGTTTGGAGGCACTCCCTTTCTACATTATCCCCAATGTTAAAAAATATGCAGGAGGCCGCCACTGTCGTGATGACGATTTTATGACGTTTACAGCCAACAGCAACATCAAAGGCTCTGGTGTAAAGTTGTTAGAATTGTTCTGATTAGGCTATGACTGTACCCCCTTCCCTCCTCCCTGACCGTACCTCGTGTAAAGCGCGAACCACGCGCTCTTCCGTTTTCCCGCTTTCATCACACCCTTGCATTTCCTCCTTCAACCAGGAGACTCCTCTACCGAGTAAAGAAATAAGCAGAGCGATTGTGCCCTACCGTTCAACTCAAGAAAAGCCAATGCGGAGAAGCTGAAATCGCCATATTAGGTGCAAAAAAGCAGGCATGCCACTCTTTTAGAGAGCAAACAACTACAGCGACAGCTCAGTTTATGAACTTTTGAAATATGCTCGTAATTCAAAATAATCGTATCAAAGCAAAATTCTCATTAATAAATAAACATAATCCAATACTTTGTTCCAAAATTAAAAAATTAGAATTCAAATATTTTTTTAAAGCAAACAAATTAGCCAATATTTTGCGTATTTAAAGTGTGACATAATGGTCACTATAATTTTTAGCATATAAACAAAATTTTTATTATACAATACTCATTTCCAAAAAAGTTGGGTCAATATGAAAAATGCAAATAAAATATGATGGACTAACTATATGTTAGCAGAATTAAAAATAATAAATGCGTTTGAAGTGACTGAAGTAAAATCTGTACAATTTATAAAAGGCGATCTCCTTTTTTGGTCGTATATAATTTTTTAATGAAATAGACATTGGCACCATGCACCATAATAGTTGGGACGAAAGGAAAAAACCGCACCGGAAGTCATAGAAGTGACATGAATATTCTGGAACTTTTGGAAAACATTACGTCATAACTTTCCCCTCTTTAAATGGAAACTGCAATTTCCGGCCAATCATTTACACGACAACAAGGTTCGAGGCAACGCAGTGGGTCAAGATATGCGTAATAGAATAATCCAATACGCTTCAAGACAATGTAGTTCTTTATACTGGTGGCGCACTCTGGTCATGGAATGAAAAAGAACTGGAGGTGCACCGATGCCAGCATCCTCAGCGCGAATTGGGCAGGCCTGTACAAAATACTTACAAAATGTCAGGAAAACGATGTGGAGGGAATTACTCTTGTGTGTTCGGATGTCCATATAATTTGCTATATACTGTTCAGAGGTGTTTTTCATTATTGAATAAAGAATCCATGGAATTATCAAGTACACCATTTCATCTACCTCTCCTCTTTGTGGAGAACTAGCTCTCTCTTGACCCTCCCCTCTGGATCAGCATCCATTCTCTCCACCCCTCCCGTTATCTTACGAGCTAAGACAGGAAAATAAAAAGGATAGAGCGAAGGAAAAGAAATAGCCAATAGTCAGATATCTGCATTCATTCTCCTCCAGCTTCTCCTTTGATGCTACTCACGTGATTCAACAACCTGGTGAACATATGTTTTACTTCCCTTCTAAGCTAAGTGTCTCAGATTTGGAGCTCTTAAGAATCGAAGGCAAAAAAAACGAACGCGCTAAAACAAGAGCTCCCCTCCTGTTTCTTTAATGATATTCAAGAAAATATTGAGAAAACGGGATTAATCGCGATTTTGCTCAATGAAATTAAGAGCAAAACTATATCAATTTAAATGAAGACTACAAAACTATATTCAAATAGAATTTGAATAAATTTTAATTGAGCTGCACGCCAACAATTTTACATGATTTACAAAATTTGTATCTGTGTTTATCAATTTGAAATGTAATCGATTTAATCATTAATTTGTATATGCAATATTTTTCACTTGTTAAATATTGGTTCAGATTTATTTAAAAAAATTTTATAATGTAGCTCCCCTGATTTACTTTCATCTGTGGCAAACATTTTCCTTTAATTACACCATCAGGGATAAATTGTGTCATCATGTACATGACCTGACTTTTAAAAATTTTTTCCTCTCCTCACTGTTTTGGCACGGAAAAATGTCCCCCATTTCTTCACTTTCTTAAAATTGCACTTCAGTTGAACCATAATCATAGAAGGGAAGTAGTGTAACTATGTAGTTCCCTATGTTCCACCGCATGATGGCGCCACAGCTGTTTTGGCTCCAAGCTTATTTTCCTGTTAGCTTTTATTTACAAAATGATAAAATCGAAAATTGTTGGTATTTAAATCATCAAATTGTATTTTGTTAGTGTTATGTGCCATTTGCTATGTGCCATTTGCTATTTTGTTATGGTATGATAAATCAATATATTCTAGACATCCAAGTAGATAATAAAGAGTTCTTTACTTGACATAATAAATATAACCAATAAATACAATCATTATTTTAACATAAAAGATCTAGTAAACCATAACATGACATTGATGTTATGTCAGAAATAATAATATACCAAGATATTCCATTAATTCGTCTTTTTATATAATAAAAGTATTTTGGTATCTAAACAATTTGCAGCTGCTCGCTCTTCAACAAACGATTACGTGTTCAGTTGTATCCACGATCTATAGATATTCATGGTCATCGAGCTTCGGCGATTTTCCACTGTTTCGAGAAGCTAAGGAAAACAGATCGCGCCAGGTGCCGCATAGATCGCAGTATTCCCGACCGAAACCTGCGATCGAGTTTTTCATTGAAACTGAATACGAAAGTAAAGTTTCTGTCTGCCGATAGGGTGGCGCTGCACGCGCAGTTGGGCAGATTGTACATGCAGCGCCACTTTTCAATAGAGTTCCTACCCTACCGGGAGCTAGAAACTTCAGCTTCATTTTAACAATGGAGCTCGATGACCATGAATATCTATACGCCGTGGTTATATCTTATCCATTTATGCCATCCAGCGACATGAGAGATAAACTGGCGGACAATTTACTCTTACTTTCATCAGTTCCCGCCGTTAAATTGTGCGCAGGTACCTCATCTGGTCGATGGTTGCGTAACATCAAACTTTCACGATGTCTTTGAAATGCCGCCGTACATAAATTCTTTGTCATGATGTCTGCTTCATTTTTTCCAGTTGAGCTATAAACTATGTTAAAAGTACCATTAGACACTTCCTCCTTTAAGAAGAAATATTTACGATTAAAATGTTTAGTATTACCACTTAGTTTTGGATTTTTAACTCAGTCAATTAAAGGTCTATTATCAGTATGAATATCTACTGGTTTCACCACAACGAAAGTCACCCAAATGGGTGGATTTACAGATTCGTTCACATTTTTTGCCAATTCTTCATGACTATCACCAAAGAAAAGGAAAGGAATGAACGTTTCACGTGCGTGATTAAGTTCGGTCAGAAGTTCTATGATCCATTGAGTTTCACATGCTGTTTTGCAAACACTCGCTAGCTCGGCTTCCATACTTGAAAGTGCTACTATCTTCTGTTTTGATAAATTCCAATGAATTCTGCTTCTACCTATTTGAATAAAAAAACATTAAAAACACGACAATATTTCTGCCCAAAATTTCTTCGGAAGTTGACCGCAAACTAGTAACGTCCTTGCCATACCCATAATCATTCCTCTCTCCGCAATTCCGTTGCTTGAAGGACTATACGGTGTGGACTGTTGCATCTGCATACCCTTCTGGTCACAGAAATTCTTCAGTTTCTCATTACCAAACTCCCTGTAATTCTTCAGTTTGTTTTTCTCTGTAGAAGATCCTGTTTATAATTTTTTCTACAACTTCGTCTGTCGACTTTACTGCATCAAAAAAATGACGTCGAATGTAGTCATCAATTAAGATTAACGCGTATCGACTTCCACCCAGTGAGCTTATCTGCATCGGGCCACATAAGTCTATGTGTAGTAATTCCATTATTTTATTCGATTGAGGTTCTTCTACATCTGGGAATGGTCTTCTTGTGATTTTTGACACCAAGCATGAGTCACATGTCACTTTGCTTTCGTTTAATTTTCCCAAACCATATAGCATGTTATCTTTTACCATTGCATCAAGATACGAGTCCGAAGTATGTCCAAGTCTTTAATGCATATATTCCTGTTGGTCAAAGCTGTTATCATACATTCTTCAGTTCTTAGCCTTGTATCATTCCTTGATTGTATCTGAATGTGAAAAGATTTTCCTCTAAATTTGCCTGATGCAATTATCCTACTGGTATGATATTCAAGAACTGTAACTCCACTGTACAATTTCAGAACTGACAGCAGATTCTTCCTCAATGTTGGAACATATACAGGGTGTAACTAAAGATGTGTTACAAACTTTGGGGAATGATAGAACTGGTCAAAATAAGCATTTTTTTGTTCTATGAACATTGGTCCACAACTGCATCGTTTAAGAGTTATAGCCACTGTTCAAAATGACGTCTTCAGCATCAATGCAGGCTTATGACACCCCCCTTTCTGAATTATGGTATGGTCATGTAAATTTTTAAAGTAACATGACCACACCATCACATTACCATGCAAGCAGATCCTGCACACTAAAAAATCTAACATGTGTGATCGCATCCGGATATGGACTACACCTTTAGCGAGTGCACTGACATGTTGTTAGTGTATGGTGCTGCAGACGGTAATGGAAGGGCTGCTTGTCGTCTGTACAGACGGCAGTTTCCACAACGTCGTCAGCCAGCTCACACAATGTTTGCTCGGCTTGTGCGACGTCTACGAGCAACAGGAAGTGTAGCTGTGATGCGTGGAGAGCATGGTCGCGCTCGCACCCGTCGTACCGCTCAATTCGAAGAAGCTGTGCTTCGTAGAGTTCACGAAAGACCAACATGTAGCACCCGTGCGCTTGCACACATCATGAACACAGATCACATGTCTGTTTGGCGAGTTCTGCATGACCAAGTGTTTCATCCGTTTCGTATGCAACGAGTGCAAGCATTTGGAGCTGCTGACTTTGCACCACGTATGGCATTCTGCAGATGGTTTCTTGCACGTTGTAGAGAGGAACCAGCATTCCCACAGCAGGTGCTGTTCACTGATGAAGCCACCTTTACCAGGGAAGGCATTTTCAACCACCAGAATATCCATGTTTGGGATCGTATCAACGCACATGCCATTTCGACAAGGCGCTTCCAGCAACGATTTTCTGTCAACGTGTGGGCTGGTATTATTGGCAATCGCCTCATTGGGCCGTACATTCTCCAAGCTCGTATGAATGCACAAACCTACCTCGTCTTTCTTCAGGAGGTGCTGCCTGAACTGTTGGATGACATACCTCTTAACATCCATCAAGTAATGTGGTTCCAACATGATGGTGCACCTCCACATTTCTCACAGCATGTCCGGGCCTTCCTCACTGATACGTTTGGCGATCGTTTGATTGGACGGGGTGGTCCAGTTACCTGGCCGCCACGATCACCAGACCTAACACCATTGGATTTCTTTGTGTGGGGCCACCTAAAGTCCCTGATGTACAAAACAATGGTTAATTCAGTGGAGGAACTCATCGCACGATTGGCTGTAGCAGCAGACAACATCAGGGACTCCCAGCAGATGCTGCAACGGGTGTCTTGCAACGTAGAGCGACGAATGCAAGCCTGCATTGACGCTGAAGGGCGTCATTTTGAACAGTTGCTATAACTCGTAAACAATGCAGTTGTGGACCAATGTTCATAGAACAAAAAATACTTATTTTGACCAGTTCTATCATTCCCCAAAGTTTGTAACACACCTTTAGTTACACCCTGTAGAACATCATCCATCCGGTTTCGAGACATTTCTCCATTCACCTTGATCTGAGCTCTGATATAACCTCATTTCGGATATGATCTCTGTTTTTCCGCTCGCCGTTTCTATGTGACGTTTATCCTCTCTTAAATTCCTTAGTTGATTCTCTGTATTACACATATTGAAGTGCAGGCTGAATCCACAATCCAGTCAGTAAAAGTGTCATCATATTCATTTATATTCGCTCCCTTTAGGACGATGCACCTTCCCTCGATGATGCTCTCAACGAGGACTCATGTTTTTCTATTGATGGTCCTTCCTTCGTAGAAGGCGTAGTTCTCCTTGGGGTTCCCTTCTTATTTTGGTCCTTATTCTTCCACGATTCTCCAGACGTATCCTTCACGTTGGACTATATACGACAATCCTTCATGGTATGTCCAATTAGATCACAGGAATAACACTTTATCTTCCTTCGAGCTTCATTAGCATGGAATGCTTTATCCTGTCTTTCCAAAATAAGCATCAGTTCCAATCTCAGGAGAAATTCTCTGGCTTCTGTTAAAGTAATTTCTTTGATAGCAGATACTGCCGTAGCAGCTTCACTATATCTAGGTGGCATCCCATTCATCAGAAAGTCGTTGAATTCTTCATCAGGAGTGTTTGAACCCACTTCAGCCAGTTCATTACATATGCCTTTCGCTCTAGGGATTTTTTCGCCAATGGTTTCCAATTCTGTCTTGCGCATTCCTACAAGTTCTATCTTCACATGAGACCGTCTCTGCCTATCCTGGCTGGCATAATGCAGTCTGAGATTCTCCCTTTTTCCTCTGTGCCTCTGAGCACTCTCATTTCCTCCCAAAATACGTTCAGCATAATTATTGCATAAGCTTCATCATTTCGTCTCTCCCATTCTTTCCATGCAACGACTGAATTAGTATTCGTGTCTATATTTTCAGGTTTCATCTTCCTTGGGTACTGAAAGCAGATGCCTACGTCATAAGATGGATTCGATTCGTATACTCCAATCTGAATAATTCTTAGCTTTCAAGGGTTCAATCTCCACTTGATAACCCTCCATATTCTTGCAATATGCAAACAACGTTCAGAGGGAAAATATTAATGTCAATGCTGATTTCCTGTATTTTAAGCTATCAAAACCTTAGCTCTGTTACCACTCTGTATATATTTAAATCATCAAATTGTATTTTTTAGTGTCATGTGCCATTCGCTTGTAGAGAAAATAGTATGATATATCAATATTTTCTAGACATCCAAGTAGATAAAAAGAGTTCTTTACTTGACGTAATAAATATTATCAATAAATACAATTATTATTTTAACATAAAATTCTAGTAAACCGTAACATGACATCGATGCTAACAGTGCCAGAAATAATAATAATTTACTAAGACATTCCGTTAATTCATCTTTTTATACAATAAAAGGATGGATTTCCAGCTTGCATCTCCCCTTTCCAGGAGACTAGCTGATTGGGATGAAAGTGAAAATAGGCAAACACAAACATCCATGCCCATGGCGGGATTCGAACCCGCAACTTGCTGGTTACGAGAGCGGCAAGACCTGTGCCTCAACGCTCTCGGCCACCGAGCCGGCCTTACACAATAAAAGTGTTTTGGTATCTAACCAATTTGCAGCTGCTCGCTCTACAACAAACGATTACGTGTTCAGTTGTATCTTTTCTATTTATGCCATCCAGCGACATGATCGATAAACTTGCAGACAATTTACTATTACTTCCATCAGAAATGTATGACAATAAATCAAAAATAAATTTTAAGTTATGCATTTATGAAACTTTATTGCCTTTCATTTATAATAAATTTAAAACAGAATAATACTCTTAAAAATAAATAACAGTTCAAGTATAATAAGAGAAAGAGTTCAAATATTAAGAGAGCAATTTTGCAATTTTTTTTATTTGTTTTAAGTTTCACTGCATTACTAACATATCTTCTCAATTCTTTCGCCAGAAAATGAATCTAGTCTGGATATAATACAAAATACAGGGTAAACAAAATACATTAGCTAAACAGTTAAATTCTCGTAGCCACTCCTTACAGGACATTAGTCTTTATATTCTTCATAACAACTTCCATAGCAAAAAAGAAAGAAAGCAATTTCAGTCCTTTTCTCATGAACTTGAATTCCCTATAATGACATTAACCTTTCGCAAAGGCACCATTCTTTCATTACCTTTCCCCCACTCCCCTCTCCGTCCTATTATTCTCTTATTTGTCAAGGGGCTTTCTACAGCTTCTTTCAGTGTCTCTGGCTTAACCTCCCTACATTTTCTTCCCTCCATCTCTAAAGGCCTCTGTATATAAGACGTCTTCTAAGCCGTTATTATCACTTTCACTCTATCCAAAACGTCATTTTTTTGCAGAATCTTACCACGCTGTGTTCACTTCTTTTTAATAAATTAATTATAAATTTAAAGAAACATTGTGTGTACCATAATCATGATATGAGAGTACTATAATTATGCTTCTATTAGATTTTTTTTATTCAATTTATTTTTTAAATATACTTACTTTCAATAACAATTTATTAAATTACATAACAAAGAAAAATTAAATAATACTTGTTCTACAATATCTTTTAAATGAAATTAAATAAATGATCCAAACTGCAAAACAATTCTTGCGATTGAAGCCAAATCTGCAGCAGCACTACAGTTTCACAAAACTCCCGCAGAGACAATTTCGAGTGACTACACACTTTAATGTTTGGTTGCAATTTTTTACTACAAATATCTCGTCAAAAATTGTGAACTAAATTTTTTAGTTTACTTTTAACTCTAATAAAGAAATACGAGGGGCGATTGATAAATAAGGTCTCCATGGCTGTAACTTTTTTATTTGTTAACCGATTTTCAAAATTCTTTTTGTATGTTATACTCACATTTGTCCTCTATGTAATACACTATTCACTTTTCGACATAGTCCCCATTCCTTTCCAAGCATGGCGCCAACGCTTGACCAGTTGGGTGAACCTGTCGGAGAGTAATTCCGGAGTTGTTATCGACACCAGGATTGAATAGCAGCGTTTACCTCGCCGTCAGAACCAACTCATGTCCCTTAAGGGGCTCTTTCTTCTTTGGGAAGTGGTGAAGGTCGGAATGTGCAAAGTCTTTCATTTTTGAACTGCAATTTTTCATCTTTAAACTGTAGGCGATGCAACGCCTCTTGTGTGTGGTGACTCGTGTGCGGGCGGAGGTTATCATACTCCAGAAGAGGGTCCGAAGCTGGCATTCAATCCTGGTGTCGACAACAACTCCGGATTTCCTCTCCGATGGGTTCACCCAACTAGTCACGCATTGGTGCAATGCGTGGAAAGGGATGGGGACTATGTCAAAAAGTGAATAGTGCATTACATAGAGGACAAATGTGAGTATAAGATACAAAAAGAATTTTGAAAATTGGTTAACAAATAAAGAGTTACAGCCATGGAGACTTTATTTATCAATCGTCCCTCGTATTTACAACATTTGGTTTCAGATAAGCATTAAATCTTCTGTAATAAAATATTATTTTCTTCAATGACAATGGAAAAGCAAAAGGAAGTTTCACTACTTCTATGATTACGGTAAAGGACAAAGACTAAGACCAATTCTGACTGCTCCTTATCTTCAGATTTTCAGACGTCGTTGCATTAAAAATACACTACATTGTCAAAGGAGTTAGAACACCTGCTGCTCTACCATAATTCCGCAAAAAGCTACAATCAGTAGAGTGTAGGACCACCCCGAGCTGCTATCACTGCCTACAGCCTACATGGCATACTGTCCACAGCTATTAACCTCCGTTCCTCGAGGAGTGTCGTGGTCAGTTCCTGGACTGATAGGGCGAACCATACTGGATCTCACACGTCGTTCCTGTTCTTCCCAAAGATGTTCGATGGGGTTGAGATCAAGATTCTGGGCGGGCCAATCCAGTTCTTCAACCCGCATCTCATCAAACCAGTCAGATAAAGATCTTGCTTTGTGGCAAGGCGCATTGTCGTGCTGGAAGTCTTCCCACAGCGCTGGAAGTGCCCCGTTATCCAGAATGGTCCTGTAGCCATCAGCGTTGAGGTTTCCGTCCATCTTGATGAGCAGGCCCAGTCCAGTCCCAAAAGTATGGTAGATGTTCACAGGGGTGTCCCAACACCTTTGATCATGTAGTGTGGACATTCAACAGTGATAAAAGTTGCGGAATGGAATCGAGGATTCTATCAAAATCCTTTATCCTTGAATAGCGTTCGCCGCTACATCACAAAATGTAAGTTAAGGCTCTTTTATGCAAAACAAAAGGTGTTTGTAAACACACTGCAGAAACGTAGGCGCCTGGCTTGGGAATGAACCCATCTGAAGTGGACTGACACCCAATGGCAATGTGTTTTTTGGTCCACTGAATCTACGTCTATGATCTTCGGCGAGTAATTAGGACCAAAGAGGAAAACTCACATTTTTTTATGTAAAAATAGATATAATTTTATTTGTAATTAATTATTCTATTTTCTCTATACTTTAAGTTTTTTTTACTGTTTTGCAGACAGTGATTTTTGAGTATAAATTGTTTTAATAAATGTTAATTAAAAAATCTCCACGTGATTATCACTGTCTGCAGCTGGTTGTCCCTCGCGAATAATTTTCGTGATCACGAGGATGTGTCCCACTATTGTTAATGTTCTTTCCGGGGTTACAGTTTTTTTTATTTCAGACAGACCACTTCCAGCTTCTGGCTTGACCAGTCATCCCTCCTTCTGGTCCTCCACGTCCTCACTAACCTGCAGCATGGCGTTCAACTTCCATTTATCATTTTCATTCCAATGCTCTGCAAATTACTCCTACCCTGCCATTCGATGTTTAGTTTCTTATTGAATTTCTCACTTTCTCGCGGCAGCCATGATTCTTTGCCGTGCAGCATTGTTTTGCGGGTTTACCCGTAAGGTAATAATGAAATTTCTTTTAATGCTCTTTCAACAATAATGCGTATGAGGGACGCCATGCTACACATTTTCAATCTTACTCCTCATTAATAATTAATTATGATTTCGCAGTCTTTCTTTAGACATTAAATGGGAATTTTGAAATTTCATTTCCCTATTGTTTATAAGAATTGGTCTGTCTCAATTTTTTTTATATTTAATCTCAATTCGCTCAATGTAGAGATTAATATTTCTCGTTACAGTGTTTTGCTGTATTTAACGTACATTTAAGTATTTCTATATTTTATTCCGAGAAATATTTTCTTTTTGTAATTGAGATCGCAATGCCTATTCCTCAATTAAATCACATTGTATAAGAACATTCTTTTGTACAGAATTTTTGTATTTTATAAATAAATATCGCAAGTTTGAAAGCAAGATAAAAGTCTTTTAACGAGCCATGTTTACTCTTAAGTTTTGGGGTTCTTTCTTTTAAAGTACCACCCATTAAATTCTATTTATTTTGCTTCCTTCTCTGAACAGTTGTTGGCGAAAATCTTCGGCGTGTACTTATGACCATAGAGGAAAAGGATAATCCTGCCTGTTGGCGACGTGCTGTACAGAAGCTAAGCTTCAATAATAGTCTGAGGCTGCATGAGTGCCAATGGATTGGGAAACTTGCACATCTCCAATGGCGCCGTTAATGCACAAGCATATATTATAATTTTAGAAGAACATATGTTGCCTTTACAGCATTATCTTTAGAGCCCGTCCCTTTCTATTTCAACAAGATAAAGCTAAATCCCACACTGCTCGCGTTACAGGTCAGTGACTATACAATAGACGAATTCGTGTGTTAAATTGGCATTCCTGCTGTCCTGGTTTGTTCCCAATAGAGAATATATAACAAATTATTAAGAGGAAGTTACTATATCAATGATGATTCCGAACAATTCAACAGCTGAAAGCTTTCGTCACCAAGAACGGCAACAAATTCCCATTGCAACGGTACAGAATTTGTTATCATCTGTTCTGCAACAGCTACAAAGTGTGATAAGAAAGAAGGGAGATGTCACCCAATGGTAATTTGCCTACTGTCCCAACATCTGTGGACTGTGTTGCAACTGCCAGTTCGCAAAAAAACTAATATTCATACTATTATTTAAATTTTTGATTATGAAGTGTTTAATACCTACCCAATAAACTATCTTCATTTGAAATAACATGAATTAATATATCAATGTATCAATATTTTTGCTCTGTCGCATGATTCAACTCTGTCCCAACTTCTATGGAAATAAGGTTTGTAAAATAGCTGGAAACATGCCCCTGCTAACCTTTATTGTGCGATGATTACCCGAGAGCGAATTCAATTACTGGTATTTAAGAGTAAAAATGCATTACAGGAGGGGAGAGATTGATTTTTAATATTTTTTGTGGCTACAGTTTAAAAAAAGCTAATAGGCCGAGCTCATCTCTCTATAGTAACTGATAAGCGGATGATAACTGCACATGTATATCAAAATTTTATCACGTTAGTTTTCAATAGTTGAAAATTACCAAAAGTTATAATTAAAAATATTCAATATTGCTATATCAATTGGAGTATCCTAAAAGAAATTTAGGCAAAAGATAGCCTCTATTCGAAACTTTAGCTTTTTTCAGGGTCTTACCACCCTGTGTTTATTTATTATGTTAAATATAGTAATTTTAGCTAAAGTAATTTCAACCAAATGTAAATATCCAAAAACAAATTAAAAGTTAATAAATCATATAAACCTAACCATTATAAGGCTAAAATAATTTTCTGGAAGTAATAGTAAATTGACGCAAGATTATCTATCATGTCACTGGATGGCAAATATAAGATGCAACTAAACACGCAATTGTTTGTTGAAGAACGAGCAGCTGCAAATTGTTGAAATACCAAAATACTTTTATTGTATAAAAAGACGAATTAATGGAATGCTTGGTATATTATTATTTCTGACACTGTTAACATCGATGTCATATTAGGGTTTACTAGATTTATATGTTAAAATAATGATTGTCTTTATTTATAATATGTATTACTTCAAGTAAAGAACTCTTATTATCTACTTAGGTGTCTAGAAGATATTAATTTATCATACCATTTTCTCTCTCAAGCAAATGGTACATAACACTATAAAATACAATTTGACGATTTCACAACAACAGACGGTAGCAGAGCTAAGGTTTTGACAGCTTAAAATACAGGAAATCATCATTGACATTAATATTTTCCCTCTTAACTATGTTTGTATATTGCAAGGATATGGAGAGATATCAAGTAAAGATTGAACCCTTGAACGCTTAGAATTATTCAGATTGGAGTGTACGAATCAAATGCATATTAAGAGGTAAGCATCTGCTTTCAGTACTTAAGTAAGATGAACCTGAAAAAATAGACACGGATACTAATTCAGTCGTTGCATGGAAAGAATGGGAGAGACGAAATGATGAAGCTTATGCAATAATTATGCTGAACATATCTAGGGAGGAAATGAGAGCGCTCAGAGGCAGAGAAGAATATGGCAGAATCTCAGAACTGCTTTATGCCTGCCAGGATAGGCAGAGAAGGTCACGTCTGAAGATCGACCTTGCAGGAATGCGCAAGACAGAATTGGAAACCATTAACGAATACTTCACTAGAGCGAAAGGCATATGTAATGAACTGGCTGAAGTGGGTTCAAACATCCCTGATGATGAATTCATCGACTTTTTGATTAATGGGCTGTCACCTAGATATAGTGAGGCTGCTATGGCAATATCAGCTATCAAAGAAATTACCTTAACAGAAGCCAGAGAAGTTCTCCTGAGATTGGATTGGACGCTTATTCTTGAAGGAAAGGATAAAGCTTTTCATGCTAACGAAGCTCGAAGGAAGATAAAGTGTTATTCCTGTGGTCTAATCGGACATACCATGAAGGATTGTCCTGTACAGTCCAAGGTGAAGGATACGTCCAGAGATTCGTGGGAGAATAAGGACCAAAATAGGAAGAGAACCCCAAGGAGAGTTACGCCTTCTACGAAGCAAAGACCATTAATAGAAGAACATGAGTCCTCTTTGACAGCGTCATCGAGCGAAGGTGCGTTCTCGGCAACCGTCCTGAAGGGAGTAAATGTAAATTAATATGATGATACTTTTACTGATTGGATTGTGGATTCATCATGCAACTAACAAATGTGTAACTCAGAGAATCAACTGAGGAATTTAAGAGAGGATAAATATCGCATAGAAACAGTGAGTGGAAAAAATAGAGATCATGTCCAAAATGAGAGGTCACATCAGAGCTCAGATCGAGGTGAATAGAGAAATGTCACGAATTCGGATATAAGATGTCCTATATGTTCCAGAGTTGAGGAAGAATCTGTTGTCAGTTCCGAAACTTTTTCAAAGGGGACACAAAGTCCTGTTTGAGAACACTGGAATTACAGTTCATGAATATCAAACCAGAAGGATAATTGCCTCAGGCGAATTTAGAGATAAATCTTCCCACGTTCAGATCCCATCAAGGAATGATACAAGGCTAAAGACTGAAGAATGTATGATAACAGCTTGACCAATAGGATGGATGATATGGCATCAAAGACTTGGTACATATTTTCGACTCGTATCTTGATTCAATGGTAAAAGATAACATGCTAGATTGTTTGGGGAAATTAAACGAGAACAAATTAACATGTGACTCATGCTTGGTGTCAAAAATGAAGAAGACGCAGCTGTAGAAGAACCTCAATCAAATAAAATAATGTAATTACTACACATAGATTTATGTGGCCCAATGCGGATAAATTCCTTGCTTGGAAGTCGATATGCGTTAATCGTAATTGATGACTACAGTCGACGTCATTTTTTTGATGCAGTAAAGTCGAAAGACGAAGTTGCGGAAAAATTATGAACTGAATCATCTACAGAGAAAACAAACTGTGTTGCGACACACAGAATCCGCACCGATAATGGTAGAGAGTTTGTTACTGAGAAACTGAAGAATTTCTGTGAACAGAAGGGTATACAAATGCAACAGTCCACACCGTATAGTCCCTCAAGCAACGAATTGTGGAGAGAGGAGTTAGAATGATTATGGATAGAGCAAGAACATTACTCATAAGCGGTCAACTTCCGAAGAAATTTTGGGCAGAAGTGATGGCAACAGGAGCTTATTTACACGATCGTACGAAGGTAAAAGGAAAAAACAGAACGCCCATTGAGATCTGTGGCAGGCGTAATCCGTCTGGCAGACACATAAGGATATTTTGCTGTCACGTCTGTTACAAAGTTGTAAAACCTGGAAAAGGAAAATTCGAAACGAGGGATATATTAATGGTTATCATTGGATATTCTCTTACAAAGAAAGCATATCGTATATATGATATTGAATCAGAGAAAGTGATTATTTCTCGAGATGTTGTATTTACAGAGACTAAGTTTGGATTATCAGAAGTCAAAGAATACGAGGCGTTGAGCGCAAAAGTGGCCCAAGCCGAAAAAAATATGTTCTGAGAAAATCCACAGAATTCTTCCCTATTAT
Source organism: Rhysida immarginata (assembly GCA_023313115.1). Classification (NCBI taxonomy): domain Eukaryota; kingdom Metazoa; phylum Arthropoda; class Chilopoda; order Scolopendromorpha; family Scolopendridae; genus Rhysida; species Rhysida immarginata. The sequence continues at coordinate 6,147 of JAHWFO010081668.1, read as the reverse complement.
GTATGCAAAATGGAATTTAGCGACCTCTGTTGGTACGCACACCAAACTATGGATGGGCCACAATGGCACTGTAAAAAGCAATCTATCAGCAATCTATCAGCAAGTTATTTCCACATGTTACTCTTTTTCAAAATTATTGTTGGTTGGGCCACTATTGCGCTCAACGCCTCATATAATATTGACGTTTTCTCGTTTACAGTTGGTAATGAAGATGAGAGTCCTATAGTCGAAGCAGGAGTACAAGAGGAAGACCCTGATGCTGATGTTAACCTTGATGTTGGCATTGACGTTGACGTTAACATAGGGAATTGTCAGGGTGTAATCAGATTGAAAGCGAAAACATTAGGTTAGAAGAGGAAAATAATCCGACATGTTCATCAGGTACTGAAAGGCGCGGAAGGAAGAAAGGAAGCACAAAGGCGGTTATAGATTTCAAGAAAAAACAGGAAACAGAAGCGTGCAAAGAAAGATTAAGGGAACAGGGAGTAAGACGTTCATCAAGGAAACGGAAGCCTGTTGACAGATATATGGCGCAAATTAGTATAGAAGAGAGCCCAAACCCATATCGAGATGTCACCAAATCAGAGAATAATCCTGCTAGCCAGGGAAGTGTTCCCGCATCATGTAAGGCCTGCAAGCTAACACGGGCAGTGTGTCGATGGGCGTTATCCTCTTAGAAAAACATGTTACCCTCCTGTTGAAAGAAGGGCAGAGGAGCAGGTTCCATAATCTGCTGGACGTACCGAATGTTGTTCAATGTTCCATCCACAAACACTAAGAGTGATCGCGGGTTGTAACTGATCGCACCCCACACAATTACGCTAGGGATGCACTGTGGAAGATGGCGCTCTGTTAATTTTCGCCGCACACGCCCACGTCCATCACAAACACAATCTGCTCTCATCACTAAAGACTGCAGACCTCCATTCGGCTCACCAGTTGGCTCTTTCGCGGCACCACTGCAACCGCGCAGCACGGTGTTCTTGCAAAAGTGGAAGACCTGCAGCTAGCAAAAGGTTACCAATGGTCCGTCTTGATAAAGCTAGTGCCACTCTGGAACTTATCCCTACTGTGGATGACGTACGGTTGTTCAAAGCTTCTCGTTCGATCAGACAGTTTGGCCAACATGAGACAGGCCAGTGCACTCAAAATTCAACTTATCCTTGGTATCCGGGCACCAATCCATCCTTCCTTGTCTCCATTTTGGATTTTAAGAGTCAGTGTTTTTTTCGTTTGTGGGAAACAATGAAGGATGGATTCTTACTCTGACTCCGATAGTCAGGTGATTTCAGTGCCCAGGCCTGTCTCCCATTGGGTTCGAGCACCAACAAAACGACGTAACAATTTTTATATTTTCGGTCTTCAGGCAACACCGCCTAAAGATAAGGCCTGAGCGCAGAAACGTCATACATTGTTAAAACGCCATAAGTAGTCATCTCGAGGCCAACGAGAGACAGGCCAGGCAACACCACCTAAATAAGGTCGAGCGCGGAAGCACAATACATTATTACATCATCAGAAAAAGTCATCTTTAAAAGAATAACCCCGAAAGTCAAATTACATCATTGGCTTCGTATCATGATGTGATAATGTATGACGTTTTCGCGCTCAGGCTTTCTCTTTAGGTGGTGTTGGGCCAGGGCATTCAAAAGTCACCAAACCATCGAGGTCTGGGCAACAATCCATCCTTCATTGTTTCCAACAATGAAACACTACTAATTGTTTAAATCCGAGATGGAGATTGCTCTGGCCTGTCTCTCGTTGGCCTCGTAGTCATCTTTAATCGCATTTCTACCAATAATACAGGGTCTTTATAATTAAAGTTCCATTTTGACATGGCCATAAAAAAACTACTAGACCAAACGCTATAATACTTGGTAATATTATATAAGAGGGCATGGGAAGTTCATACCTACCAATAAAATTAGTTCAAAAGGTCACCACCAGCATGGAATAGCGCTCTATGCAATATTCGTATACGAAATTAGACACAGTAATCCGGTGTAACCTGCTTTCAGTAAATGGTGGAGGCCACATTCAACATGTAACCAATTTTAGTAACGATTAAAATCTTGTTAACCTGTGTCTTCGTGTCTAATTTCGTATACGAATATTGCATAGAGCGCCATTCCATGCTGGTGGTGGAATGGTGGACGTTGGTCGCTTTTACTGTCCATAAACAATACTTTACTTCGTTTGAAACAGTGGAATAACTTGAAATCGGTAACAATCAACATACCGGGTGATTCAGTCAATTTCTGACCATTTCACTCGAATGACGTGCATTAGGGATAAACAATTGAAAGAATATGAGCGCAATATCGAATTTCTAAGTAGTTGGAGTTTGTAGTTGCAACGGCGCTGCATGAAAATCGTATTGTTGAAAAATGGCGCCAACTTTATCAACAGAGCAGAAATGAAAGGTTGTCGAATGGTATTTCGACAAAATCACCTGTAACCGTGCAAAGAAGGAGTATAATTGTCGAGACGCACCAGGCAGGCAAGCAATCATGGATTTTGTCAAGCAATTTCGTGCCACTGGATGTGTTAAAGGCAAGAAAAAAGGCGGGAGCGAAGCTCTTGTTCGATCGGCCGAAGTCGTCGAAAATGTTCGCAAAAGGTTGGTCGATTCCCCTACCAAAAATTCTGTTCACCGCCTATCTATTGAAGAAGAGCTATCGTATACCACGACGTGGCGAATTTTGAGAAAGGATTTACACCTGTTCCCGTATAAGATCCATGTTTATCAGGAGTTAACAGACACTGGAAGACAGAAGCGACAACAATTTGCGATGGAGTTTGGAGCAGAAATGGAAGCCAATCAGGACATTGTGGACAACCTGTGGGTGTCAGATGAGGCCTTCTTCCATCTGTCAGGTGACGTTAATAAATACAACGTTCGTTTTTGAAGTTCCCAGCACCCTCGTGAGATCCGTAAGTCACCTCTTCATCCACGAAAGGTTCTGGCTTGGTGCGCGATTTCCAAAAGAGGCATCATTGGTCCGTGCTTTTTTGAAGGCACCGTAATGTCACAGGCTTACCTTAACATGTTGGAAACCTTCTTCATCCCCGAGCTGCGAAGTAGGCGTATACCGCTTCGACATCAATGGTTTCAACAGGATGGGGCTAGGCTTCACACCACTAATGAAGTGCAGACTTTCTCAATCAGAAATTCGGAAATCGTGTTATTTCAAACAGGTTTCCAGATCGATTCGGGGGTGGCTTTCTTTGGCCCTCTACAAGTCCTGATCTAAACCCATGTAATTTTTATCTCTGGGGTTCCTTAAAGACAGTGTGTTCACTACAGCACCAAGAACCCTAGACCAGCTGCGACAAAGCATCGTCGACTGCTGCACCCTTGCCGATGCAGAAATCCTGGATAGAGTTATGAACAACTTCACAATTCGGCTGCGAGCAGTTGAAAACGTTCGTGGTGGCCACATTGAGCATATAATCAAGACTTTTCCACGGGAATAAAAACTCTGAACTGCCTAAAATATCATACTGAAATGCTAAGTTTGTAAACATTAATGGGCCAATAAATCATAGTACTGAAATGGTCAGAAATTGACTGAATCACCCTGTAGATAAAACGAAGGCAAAGTATTTTTATCAGCGAAATAAACGAAAAATTCCTTCCTTGTCAACCATATATTATGATAACCAATAATTGCAATTACTGATTCTATTAAGTGATATTTAATACGAATTTTGAATATATTTTATTTTTTTTTGTTCTAAAAATATTATATTATTTTCCAACAATGTCAACATAGGCGATAACTCTAATGCGATTGTTATATACTGCTTCTAATCTTTGTTGAGCGCGATGGCCACGAGCTTTGCTTCTTTTGGTTGTCTTCTATACGTGTATATGTAAAGCACTATGTAAATATGTTTATCCGATTTAAAATGCTACTTGGAAGTAAGTTATAAAGTTGAAATTTAACACACAGCTCTGTAATATTACCCCAATGATAAAAAAAATCTAAAACTGGAGATAAGTCTCTAAAACACGTAGAAGTTAATATCTTTATATCTATACAGGGTGTTTTTGAATTGAGTACAGATTTTTAGAGAGATGATAGAAGAGGTCCTTAGAAGTATTTTTTGTCATATGAACATGGAGTCCCCGCAGCTCCGTTTACTTGCAATACTGCATTGAACAATCAAATGACACCGGGACGCAGTATGAGTTGGTAGGCCTAGATTATTTTATTTTTAACAATTAACACAAGCAATCTACTGTATGACTTTTACAGTAATTGTTCGAAATGACCCCCATTTGCTTCATAGCAAAATTCGCAACGCCTTATGATGGATTGATGTACGCGTGAAAACAGTCGATTTGCACGGTCACTGATGTCACCTGCTGCCGCGACAACACGAGCCTCCAATTCTTTTTCGGTATCTACGGGTTCGGAGTACACCATTGATTTTATGCTTCCCCATAAAAAAAAAAATTGACGGAGGCTCTGGTGACTGCCAAAGCCGCGGGTTTTTAAGACGTAGAACTACTACTGTATGTTATTATTGGTTATCGTTTGTGTGTATTTTTGGCGAAAAAAAGAACAAAATTAAAAAAAAGTTACTACCGTAAATACTGTATTTAGCGCCGGACCTGAAATACCGGCCCGCCTGCATTAAGGGCCTGGGGGTCCGCTGCATTTTTACAAATAAGCGCCGGACCTTCAATAACCGCCCGGGCGCTTATTTAAGCTCATTTCGTGGATTTTTCTTCTCTTGCTGCTTTCTCAAGGGAATGTTTGCTCTCCTAAATGCCACTGTTGAAACCGAAAATTAGATAATAGCATAATTGTCTTCTAATTTCTTGCTTGTAATTTTGGATTCAGTCAAGCAACATAGTTGATGAAAAATGAAAACTTCACAATTATAGCATCAATTTTAATCTCGCAACAGTAAAGTAGGCTGAAAACATTCTGCGGAGGCTACAGCCAAACAGTTTAGCATTGATCCTAACGAGAATGGAAAACACAGCAGGATACTTTAGAAATGATGAAGAAGGGCGAGAATTTTGCATAATAGTATCCATCACAGTTGTGCAGAATTTTATAAACGCCTGGGGGTCCCCTGAATTTTTGCAAATAAGCGCCCAGGCGCTTAATACAGTATTTACGGTATATTCAATTTCACACTATCAAAAATTTTTAACCTGAAGAAAGTCTTTGTAAATAAAATGACCAAAGGCCTCGTATTATTTATTCCCTATGTTATTTTGTGATGTCTTTTTTACTATTCTCTTATTAACTGTTATACATCACTTATTTTCCTTATATATTCAATTTCATTTCAATTTTGTTCTTCTAAGCTTCTTTAATCATTATACACACAGTCCTGAAGAAAGCCACGGCTGAAACGCGTCGACTCTATGTCGTAAAATCACTGTTGTTTTAATGACCCATATATTTATATTTTTACAAACAACTAAGACCAACATGTTTGAAAACATATTATTTAATCAGATTTATTGTTTTGTTTTAGGAAATTAACAAAACTTCAAGGTTCATTTCTTAAAATAATTAATCTGCCTAGAATAATATATATTTCATTATTTTGAAACATATTTTTAATAGAAAACTAGAAGCGAACCCACCCGTTTGTATAATCGGGAAATAACCCATTGTTAGATTTTTTTCTTTGTTGTGACAACGTCCACCGTCGCTGATTTTATATAAATGATGATGTACTGATTTCGCCAGCAGATAACAGGATTTCATGATATTATCTTAAAACGCTCGTGTTTCCATGTTTTATACCTAATGCACAGGCCTTCTCTATATTAAATGCACAGGCCTTTTCTCGTAGGCCATGGTTAGCTCCAGTTAGTTCCAATACACGCCGCACACGTATATGCTGCAGCAGCGCCACTCCGTTATTCCGATGGCGAGCATAAAATTCACTTAACTTTAACTTGCTGTAACTTTTGACCCAGTCACTCATTTGGTAAAATTTTCGCTTATTATTCAAGACTCAACCTTCCTCTTTCCAACGAGATAATAACCATAGTTGTAGAGTATAGTGATAGAAAGATATAGACTGAGATATGTACATCACTTTTTGAACGAAAAACCGCGACTGAATTTTTCTTCGGCTGCACCCCTGATAGACGTAGTTCTACGTCAAAAA